>JAOEGS010007212.1:11975-30474 GCA_025447755.1 Corythornis vintsioides
ATTTCTGTTTCAAAACTTTTTTTTTTTTTTTTTTTTTTTTTTTCAGCAGATGCAGGCAGAAAGGATCTGCAGAGCAAAGAATCCAGTGGGTCAACTTGAAATTTCAGTGCTTCTGAGCCTTTGTGATGACTTGACACTGAAACTGGGCAAGACTCTTTTAAGGTACAAGCATTTTGCGTAAGGCAGTGAGAGGAAAACAATGGAAGAAGTGACATCAAATGTCACTGCTGTGTTTTTGTTTCCTGATGGCTCTATCCTGTGAATGGGTGTGTAGCTACTGGTGTGGCTGCAGCAATTGCTGTCAGGCTGCAAGGAGGGAGGCTGTGCATGAATGCAGTGTTGCAGCACTTAATTAATGCAGTGTTGCAGCACTGAATGCCTCAAGCTCATTCTTTCCCAGGAGAAGAGAAAGAGGTGATGCAAAATCCCTATTCTCATTCATACTCCTCCTATTAGCCTCTGTGGTCAGATTACATTTTGACACCTTTAATTCCTCAGAGATTTGTTCTCATCTTTAAGCCTAGGCTACAAATAGCACAGGTTATACATAAACTGTAATGAGAACCACAGGAGTTTGCCCAGGCCGATGCAAATGCAAAATTCAGTGGGTCATGAGACACCAAACCCTCTCCACAAAAAACCTTTGGGAGTTGCCTGCTTGTCTGGAGTTTCTACCCTGAAAATTCCCTATTCCTTTTCAAGCCAATTACTCATCAAAATCTATTAATGCTTTGCTGTTCTTTGTGCCAGGGAGTCTTAAGTGCCAGAGTTTGTCACATCTGGAATTGCACGCACTCTCCAGAAAATTCTTTGCTTCACAGTGAAAACTGAGCTGCAAATTTCCTTTAGCCAGCTGAGTATACTGGAGAGTATTATACAATCCTGAGGTCTTACTGGTAAACTGATAATGGCAGCAGGTGGTGTTATACAGGAAAACATGAAAAAATAACGAGAACCACCAAGATTATAAATTAGTATAAGCAGTGAGAAATCTGAAAGATCACAAAACTGAAATTGTACCAAAGCCAATATTTTATGCTGCATATTGAATCGTGCCTGGTTGCAGAATTACCTAGAAATATCAAGCAACAATAGAATGTTGATGAGAAATTAGAATATTGCTAAAAGCAATCTCAACTTTGTGAAAAGCAAAGAGAGATCATCACCAAAAAATTAGATCCATAAGGCCAAACCCAATGATTTGCCATTGTGTTCAGTGGGACCTGGGCTTGCTTCTTGTTCTGCAGATGAAGCAATTAAAAGTAGGTGTTGCAATAGCACAGTGCCCTCAGCTTCTTCTGTTTCTGTTAGTGCTGGGCATCTGGCATCCACGGCACGGTTACCTGCAGACTCCTGGCAATTTCAGCCCCTCCAAGACAACCACAGTTTCTGTGGTGAGAGAAAAAAAGGTCTGCAAGCTGAGCTGTGTTCCAGATCTCAGTGTATTTGCTGCAATTGTTTCTGGTTTAGTTGCCACAGTAGATTTGTGTTCTTCCAGCCCCATAGTTGTGCATTTAATTTCACAGCTCCTGCTAACCAGAAGTTGGCAGGGTCTTCAGGATCCAAATACGTGACCCAAAAACTTACAGAAGTCAATTGGTTTTGGCTGTTGGTTACTAAGTAGGATAGCTGGTTGGACTCCAGTTCTTACTCTTAATGTTTGTGCAGTATAGAGCACATAGCCCCTTATTTGAGATTATTGCAGCTGGCATTTGTTCTGAGATTGTGGAAATAAAGCAGTATGTGAGTCTGTAGACTTTCTGCTGGCAGTTTATTGGGTGAGATACTGACCATCACCTGCCTCATGGATGGATGTGAGATTTGGATTTGGTTTTCCATCTCAAAACCTGGATCTTTCTTCAGGGTTTATCCAAATATCTGAATCTTAACCATGTCCAAAAGATCCTGTGTTACGTCTCTTTCCTTGTGATCTCAGTGACCTTAAAATTCTTCCATGAAGGAAGGAAGAAAAAAAAAAAAAGGCAAGAGGATTTTATATGTTTCCCTAGGATCATGTCCTTAAAAAGTAGCATTTCTAGTCTGAATTTTCCAGTGATGTGCTTCCCTGCAGTACCTAAAGTTCCACATTCTGAGAAGGTGAAATAAAAAGCTGAAGACTGCTCGTATAGACATTATTTTTACCCGTTAAGTCACTTTTTTCCACATTAATCACAGGGTAAAGATATCGGGCTTCTATTCAGATTATGACAGTATCTAATGTCTTTTCCACATACAGCTTCAAACTAGGAGAAGACTTCCTCTCTCGTTTGCATGGGAATTTTGCAAATTCCAGTATGTATACTTTTCCAGCTGTAGCATTTTATTTGCAATTGGAAATTGCCAATTGAAATATCACCTTTCCTATGGAAAAATTGCTAATACTAAATCTTAGAAACATGTTTATTTTGAATACTTAGGTTAGATAGTCTCTATGGATAAAGCAGTGGCCTACAGCACTGAAATAATTCCCTATAGGTGTCAACACCTGGATCTTGGCCTGTTTACTCATGTAGACATCTGCTGCTACAAAGCTGAAGGACAGAGGGGAGGGGGTTGCATCTTGAGTCTAAGGTCATTTGAGGTAAACTTTTCTTTTGTAAATCTGTCTTCTGACAAAAAGTAGTCTGGGTGAAGTGGCCACTTGGTTTCCTTGGGAAGCACTGAATAAAAGCAGCTGCTGCTACATTCATGGAGTTGAATTTTTATCCTCAGGTCCAATACTACATCTGGGGAAGCAAGGGACAAGGGAAAATCATGGCTCATATGGTACAGTGTGCATTCTATATTCAAGAATATTCCTGTTAGAGGAAAAGCTTGTTACAAATCCACAAAGAGTAACCGAGCAAAAATAAATACTCTTATTTTGTATTAGGCATGCTCTTTCTTTAGTGAATCTAAAAGTGTGAGATTCTTGACCTGTGACCTCTCTGGTTGTCTCTTTGTCCTCTTGTGCCACCACAGTAACTCAGCCTTGCCTTCTGTCCTTGCCTGAAACCTCTGGCTAGGCTGACAAAAGAAGTGATGTTTCCTCCCACTTGCCTGGTGTTTTCCTCCCTCTCAAGCAGCCCAGCCTTGGCTGCCCATGGCTTTTGTCCCGTGTGAGCTAGAAGAGAACCAATTGCATTCTGTGATTTAATTCTCAGCTAAGTCTCTTCCAAGTGCCTGCACTTTCTGAAGTTAAAGGGGTGTTTTTGCAGACAGTGTCTGCTTCTAGAGGTGATAACATCTGATGGTTATAGTTACTTTTAAGGATTTGTGTGCAGAAAGGCTCTTGTTCATACTTGTCTCTATGGTCACCTCATACATAAAATTTACATAATTTATTTTTCTCCCTCTCAGTTTTATGGCTAAAGAGTCATTTACTATGAACATTATATTTTCACCAGTTACCTCGTGCAAGGATAATCAACTTCCCCCCCTCCTTTTACCTACATAAGAAAAAGAACTACCTAAATGGTCATTTTGCTTTGTCCATTAAGATGGCCAGTCATATTTGGTTTATTAATCCTCATGCAGTTGCTGACCTCTTTTTAAATATTTTGGAATGTCATTTGATCAGCAACTTGGACAAGATCTAATGGACTCCAAAAAGATTACACTAAATGCTAAGAATAAGATAATGTCTCATTTAAACAAAAAAGACACTTTTCAGGACCTTTTGCTGTCATATAAAGCATCTATGACTGTTTTGGGATGAAAAGCAATACATAAATATAAGACTTGAAAACAGATAATCTAAAACTACCAAATAAACTCACCCCTCCTATTGGAAAAAGTATCTGTCTTCACTCAAGCTGGACAATTTCATAACTCATCTTCATTTTTTTGAGAAAGATATCCTAGAATGGCTGGCAAATCCAATGATTGGATGGAAAGAATTTCTGGATGTTCAGCCAGTCTGATCCATATTTTGACATTTTATGAGAGAATAAAACTGTTTTTCCCCCTATTACTGCAGTTGGCTATTACCAGCCATTTCATGCAGATTTGGTTACACTCACAGAAAAGTTATCAATGTATTGGAAGAAGGCAAATAGAGAAAACTGTTCCTGTTTATGCAAAACTTCTGTTCATGTATATTAATCTTTCTTGGATCGAAAGTTTTAAAGACCAACTCAACAAGGCTTTTTATTTTCACAAATAACTTTAAAATAGCTTTACTAAAACTTGAATATTTATTTTATAGAACATGCATTTGGTTATTCCCATAGTTTACAAGGCCTTTGGCTGGGTCTAAACTTCTTAGAGTGACAGAAGCAGAAAGGCACTTGGATGCCTTTGATATCTTGTGTTTGCTTACTGAGATTTTTCCATCTGTTAATGAAAGGAATGCGTGCTAACTTAGACAACTGAGGTTGTTTAGCTAGGCTTTGGTTAAGGTAACCATACATTACCCACCCATCATTTTTGACATTTTAATGGCCAAGGGATTGTTAAAAATCTGTGTGAACCACATGGAGACTTTCCACCAGCTTTGGTGGAATTTGGATCAGGCCCAAAGCAAGCGGGTTCTTACAGAGCTCAGGGAGAAGAGGAGCAAATTTTACAAGGTCTAACTACTCCCCATAAGTGAGGATCACTCAGCTGACATCCCATTGGAATGAGCACAGGGTTATTTCAGGCAAAGGCAATCTGTTATTTCCACTCCCTAACATTTTTGGGGGTGGGTCAGAGTGGGAAAATCTGATTTACTTGCCAAAGTCCCAGTGGGGTGGTAAAAAAATAAATACCACATATTATTTTGTGTGTATTCTGAAAAGTGGTTAGTGATTGTATTTATTACATTTGTGTTTATTACATTAGATTGAAAGCTATTATCTCTCTGCCCTGTCCCCTTAATTCAGATGCTTATGCTGAATAGAAGTCCTGACAGGACCTGTAAAACTGCTGCAGCCACATCTCTGACAGGAGTGTGACATGTTTAATCCAGCTAGCACTGAGTTGGAACAAAATCATGCTGCCTCTGACTGCTGTCATGCCAGACATGCTAGAAAGCCAACTGTGTCTTGGGCTGCATCAAAAGAAAAATGGCCAGTAGGTTGAGGGAGGTGATTCTGCCCCTCTACTCAGCTCCAGTGAGACCCCATCTGCAGTATTATATCCAACTCTGGAGTCCTCAGAGCAAGAAAGGCATGCACCTGTTGGAGCAGGTCCAGAGGAGTGCCACGGAAATGATCAGAGGGTTGGATCTGGTTCAGCCTGGACAAGAGAAGGCTCCAGGGAGACATTATTGCAGCCTTTCAGCGCTTAAAGGAGGTTTATGAGAAAATCGGGGACAAACTTTTTAGCGGGGTCTGTGGCAACAAGATAAGAGCTAAAAAAAAAATAAATAAAAAAAGAATATATATATAAATCCAGAATAGATATAAAGAAGAAAAATTTTACAGTGAGGTTGTCAAAACACTGGAACATATTGACCAAAAAGGTGGTAGATGCCCCATTCCTGGAAATATTCAATGTCAGGTTCAACTGAGCAACCTGCTCTAGTTGAAGAGGTAGCAATGTGCTACCTCCTGGAATTTTTCAGCTATCTTCTTTAAATCCACAAAATATCTTCCAATTAGCTGTAACTATGAGAACTAAGGTGTAATTCTGACCCTGGGCTTCTTGACTGGTGTGACTTCAGAAACATACACTGATTATATCCACTGAGCATTGATGTATAGAGTGTGATTTGCAAGTGGCACAACTTCTTTGCAGATACCTACCTAAGAGCCTTAGAAAGCCAGACACAGCAGTTTTCCTGTCCCTTTTCCCCATGAAAAAGGGTGAAGAGATTGCACCTGGTTGTCTGGGTGGGAGCAGGCAGGAAGATTTGGATCACCTGCCTGAACTGGGTCAGCCAGGGAGGTTGCTATCCAGGCACACCTGTGCCTGCTTTAACTGATGAGGGCAATCAGGTGTCTACAAAAGCAACCCAAGCCTTGCCACGTGGGTAGGTAAGAGCAAGGAGGTTTTTGTGTGTGTCTTCCCTTGGGTCACAGAGAGGTTTGCTCTGCAGGTAAGAGTGGAAATATAACTTTTTGGTAACTAAAGTTGAGATCAATGTAATCCTCTGATATTTTTCATAGCTTTACCTCTGGACTGCATGTTCCTTATATAATTTGTACTTGCTTCCATGGGTAATGATTCATGCTAGTGTGTCTTAATGTCTGCTTCACAGCTTTTTGCTCTTTTGATAACCTGCAAAATATCCTGATATCCTTCTTCCCCCTACACTGCTTGAATCAGCCCTTGTCAGACTTGTCTAGGAGTCTAAAGGCATGTTTGCTTCAGTGGAGAGGAGCTGGTTCTGGCTGCCCAGGTTCTGGGAGAAGAGGTGTGGGGAGACAGTCAAGGTGAAGGGTTGTTGTGAGGTCATGATGCAGGGTGTAGCTGCACATCACCAGGAGCTATGTTTTTCACTCCTGTCTACAGTGAGCTTGTGCAGACACCACTCTGATTTAGTATGTTGATTTGTAACTGCTACAAGTAAAACTACAAGTTTTTCCAAGTACTCTACTGTGAAAGCATAGCACAGGACAAGTAAACCAGAAGTCTTCACATATGCCTAAAATCAGCTAATCAGGACCTCATTAGTGAAGAAATAACTAGAAGTCTTTGTATTTACTATGCCTGTAAACAAAATTTGTCTGGAAAGTGCACAGATGAATGATATTGCAGTTCAATCAAGTGGAATAAATTGCAAAGCCAAGGGGCCATCACAATGTCATGATGGCACGTCACTTTATTTTAAACTGTGGGGGTTTCATTGCCCCCATGATTGATGCTTGATGACAGGACAAGGGGCAGTGGGTGGAAGCTGAGGCATTAGGGTGTTTCATGTAAATATGAGGATTTTTTTTTTTTTTACTATGTGGTGCCAGAGCTCTGGAACAGGCTGCCCAGGGTACTTGTGGAGTCTCCTTCTCTGGAGACATTGCAGACCCACCTGGATGCATTCCTGGGTGACTTGGTCTAGGTGACCCTGCTCTGGCAGGGGGTTGGACTAGATGATCTTCTGGGTCCTTTCCAGCCCCTGACATTCTGTGATTCAGATCAAGTGGCCCCACTGACCAGTGCAGTGGTGGCCCCTCAGCCCTTTAGCGTTTGTTATGATGGCCATTTGAAGAGCAGTAACAGTACAGTGACAAGCAAGTACTGAAGTTTAAGAGTCAAGATAACATTATTCTTAGTTAGATGGAATCTGATCCAGAGGTTGAGTAGAAATAAATCTCAGCAGGTAAGTCCGTAAAGGGAGATATTCTAAAAGACTTTTGTGAAGCACAAAACAGTAAATAGGAGAAATAACAGAAGATGAAAGGCCACAATAAATTAGATAAAATTGTGTATTTGTGGATATGTCAACTAGGAAAAACATCATTGGTCTTTTAGGCATAGTAAATAGAATTTTGCTATAGTGTAAGTGTTGTATGACATTGAACAAACAAGATGGAACAGAACAGATTCTCATTATTTGTCCCAGACTGTTGATGTCAACTCGGATTCAGGAAAGGCCCATTAGCTTTTATTGAAGTTCTCAGATTTTTAAAGAAAAAACCAAACTGAGATGGTTTTCTCCAGCAGTAGCTCGTTCCTTGAAGAGTGAGATGCTTAGTCAGAGCACAACTGGCTTGTTTCTCTTGGCCTCCATAGATGGTGATGGGATGGTGCCATCAGTGAGTCAGAAAGCTGAGAAAGATCTGGTTTGGAGTTACTGCATGCACTGTTTAATGTATGTAACACTAGAATTTGATGCTACAGTGTCTAACAACATCCTGAAAAGTCTCTGTAAGCTTCAGCATACAGCAGAGAGCTGTATGGAAGAGATGATTGTCTACGGGTAGGACGGGGCCTGTGCCGAAGTGGCTCGAGCTGGCCTAGGGAGCTCTCCTGGGCCCAGGGTTGGTCCCGGGGCAGCAGACAGCAGTGGATAGCCTCCTGAGAACACATCCCCTGAATCCTGCCCAGGGTTGGTCCCAGGGCAGCAGACAGCAGTGGAAAGCCTCCCGAGAACACATCCCCTGAATCCTGCCCAGGGGGCTGACTGCAGACCCTCCACAGCCAAACTCAACAGACCCCGGGCCTGCAGATTGCCTTGACAACAGATGGATGGACATGTTTGCCCTCTGAAGTCTGGTCACAGTCCTTTTCAAATCCACAAAAATGCTGCTTTCTGCCAGCAAGCATTACTACTGTTTTATCTGGATCAGACCAAGAGTATCAGACTTTCATCCAGACACTGGGGGCCACTCTGGAGTTACACTGGAATTACATCAATGTTCCGGAGAACAGAATCTGGCAGTGGGTGACCAGAATCAGAAATAGCTCCATAGCATAAAAAGGAGACAAAGGAATTTGTCACGAACTGTGATATGACAGAAAAAAAACCAGAAAGCTCATGAGAGTAGCCAGACTTCAAATATAGTTTATCTTTTCTTTAAAGTCTTTTATGATTCATGTAGTTGAACACATAAAATATGTTTATTTGTGTTCATTATATGATCTTTAATATATATAGAAAAAAAGGAGTCTAAACTTTCCAGATTAACCCCTTGTATAAACAGGGGAGTCACCCTAGATATTTTTTGAAAAATATTACACTATCAGTCTGTCTTCAAATTTCATGAAGGTCTACAGGGTAAAAGGATGGCATTGTCCAGCTTCTAGAAAATATATGTGTCAGAGTAGAACCTGTGGATTGATGTCCTGGGTTGAGTACCTCAGAGCCTGTCTATTTCAAGCCAGGACAAAAAAAAATTACTTGGATACTGATATTTTTGATATTGCATCCTTTACACTGGAGTCAAGATGGAGATTTTCTACCTGATTTAAAAATTAAAAAGGCACTTCTGTGGCTGCATAGAAGATACTGAGCTCTACAAACTGACTGTCATTCGCTGGTAGGCAAAGATGTATAAGTAGTCTATGAAATGTCAAGATGTAAGTTAGTTGAAGCAGAGTTGTTAGCAAAGATTTACACAGGCATAAAGGGAAGGTCAGGTTTTACTTCAGATTGCTAGGGCACTGTGGTTCAAGGTGAATGCAGAAGATTGACAGAGTCTATAAGGTTTTGTGATGTATATTCTTTCAGGCTATGGGAAAGAATAACCTGTTACTGCAGCTAAAGAATTTAAGGAAGGCAGCAAAAGGTAAAAAATAATTATATGAAGAAAATAATTTAGTAACCAATGAAAGTTTTTGTAGTGAAATTTAGCCAGAGTTACTGTTTCAAGAAGAAAAAAAGAAAACAACAAAAAACCTTTTCCAAATGTATTGAACAGATCAGCAATTGGAAAACTACCAATATAGTGAAAAAAACCCAAACACCTCTGATGGGCAAGAAGCTAAGAAAAGAGAAAAGAAATCTGCTTTATTTTCCAGTCAGCATTCTTAAATTTCTCTGATGAGCAGTATGTATTTGTTGATCCAGATTGTCTATGAAGTGATATGGATAGATTTTGGTTGGTAGAATAAATGAATGAGACTGGCATCATCCTGTCTGATGAAAAATAAATGCCATCCTGCTGAAAGCAGCTACAGCCTTGGAGACAGCAGCAGTGGGAAAGGAGGAATTACCTTTATGGCTCTCTTGGTGCATCAAGCTTCCTGGGAAGTCCTGGGGATTAATTTAGAACAGAAACTGCTCTAAGAGGTACTGATATTTTCTTTGTCTCAGCCTTACCCGTCATACCAAAACCCAGCTAGTGCCATTAACTTTATGTCTGGAAAATATTATTCTGGCTCTTCATGTGATCTGCAGGGATGTTTTGTGCCTAAGTAGATGAAAGAGCTGGATAAAGTATTAAAATAATTTTAAAAAAAGATTGCTTTAAATCAACTGTACCCAAAATTTGTGTTCTATCCATTAATTGCTAAGTGATAATAACATCTGTGGTAAGGATGTATTAGTTTTCCTAGTTTACAGTGTCAGAGCTCTTTTTTTTGCTTCCTCAGTTCTCAGTGCTAAGTTCTGCAATTCAGATTCTTAGCTATTGCCCTGGAAAATGTATTCTGAGGCCTTAAGGATCTGTGTTTCCTAGCATGACAATTGCAGAAGAGTGGCATTACTGTATGTGCCAACAGGAGGATGAAACACTTCTAAATGAAAGCCTTGTCCTCCTACCTTCAGTCTACTGTGGTGAAATTAGAACTGAATGCAGTTAGAATCTCCAGAATATATCAGATATTGGCTTGCTTGCTTTTTGATGTTCTGGAATTGGTTGTTTTTTCCCTTTTACATAGTCTTTTTTTATTCTGGGACACGATTGCCATCTTGTAGGACAGGCAGTGCTGCTTCGAGTGGTTTTGATTACTGTGGGGTGCTGAGAGGATAAAGATCAGCACCTCTGTAAACTTTCTATGCAGTTCCTTAAGAGAGTTTAGCAACAGGAGTAGGTTAACTCTGGAGGGCAGATGGCAGTGTACAGCCCAGAGATGCTGTAGCTAAGGGGCAATAGTAGGCTGTGTGAGGATTTTCCCCTGTGAAGAATTTGGGGCATGCAGTACAGCTCCCAGGTGAGCTGGTATGATGGCTTTGCCTTGTCCAGGAGATCAGAAGAGAGATCAGACTTGTCCCTCTTGGCCGAGGGATACGTCAAGGTGTAGCTACAAGGGATGGCTGAAGAACTGAAAGGAAATGCTCTTGCTGGGACCTGTGACTCTAGATTAACAATCAGCTAATAAATTGCTGATTCATGTATCCTTTGAGCAGGGATAAGTTTAAGATACGTGGAAGCTGTGTAGTGGTCCAGCTTGCTGGCTCTTAAACCCTTATGTAGCTGGCATCATGTGGAGCTGGGCTTATTCTAGGTCCAGTGAGGTTAAAACCACTCAACAGCAAATACTCTTCTACAGTATTTTCTTCTGACACCCCTTCTCCCTGGTGTATGTTCTCAGTTTGTCATTTTCACTCGTGGGTGTCTTCCAGCTCACTGGATTTCGTTCAATTGCTTTGCTGGTTGTGCTACAAAGACCTTAGCTACTCTGCACTCTGTGTATGATCTAATACTATTTAGCTATTTAAGTTTTGCACTGTGGTTTAAAGTTATCAAGGTGCATAATTACTTTAATTCTCTTCCTTTAGTCTTTTGAAAATAACATTATTTATTTATATTTGCCAAGCAAGTGAGGTGTGGAGAGGACTTAGTGAGACAGAGAAGGCTGAGTCAGTCTTACCCAATTAAAAGTAACATAAAAAAAATATTATATAAAGTGGCTTCTTTCAAGCCTCTGTCTCTGTGCTCAGAGGGGGTGAAAGAAATTGTCATTTTCATTTAACATTAAGATAGTCTCACTGAAGTAGAGTACTACTTTTCCTTTCATTACTTTTCTACCCCATGTTAAATCTACATGGTTAAATAGTTCTGTGCAAGGAGTACATTCCCATCTGACACTTACCACAGACTGGTGAGTCTGAATGCATGTGAAAGGCTGGGAAATTCTCTTTTTCTTTGTGCATGGTCATACTGTTTTACATATATTTTTTTCTCCTCTGGATATTTACACCTCTGGAAAGAACCTTCCTCATACCTCCATGCATATTAAATCCTTGATATTTCTTCAGATGATGATATCAGAAATCAATAGTGAGGAAAAAACCAAACATCTAGAGGTGTAATAAAAGTTTAGCTTGATGCAATTGACTTTTTCCCTGGCTTCTTTACTGAGCCTTAATGGAAGCTCTTAGGAGAAAGCCAAGGGAGGGAAGGTCTCCCTTAAACCAAGTTATTATGAGATGTAGAAGTTGGACCCACATAGTAGAATTCTGAGATTCTCTGGTGCTTCTGCCCTTGATTTCTGCAACGTTTAAGTTAGAATTATGAAAATGAGTGATTACTATCATGGCACCAGCTAAGAGGCAGCAAACCAAGTGTGGATAGAGGCAATACTGGCCTTCACATATGCCAGTGAATTTCACTCCTGAGTTTGACACGTCTATTATTCCAGACCTGAGATGTTCCTTCCAGCAAATGCTGTGATTCTATTAATGGTGTTATTTAAATCAAGATTTTTTTTTTATTTGATCCAAGATTTGAGAAGAAAGGGGGGATGCTTCTAGAAACTCAGATCACATGTTAGTGACTCTTTTATTTCTCCTTGAAAAGGATGCCAAGTTCTTCCATCACACAACCTTTCTGTACTGCCTTTTCTACACCATTGCATGCAGCCTGTATAGGTTAGGGCAGACATCCAGATGACTTCAGTAAGAGCAGCCCAAGAGGGAGAGGGTGGAGTGAGAGGTTACAAGTTCAACAAGAAGCAATTGAGATCAAATTGAATCATAGCATCTTAAAATAGTTATTTAACTTAACCGTGTTGTCTTAAATGAGTCACCCTGAGTGAGAATCCACTGATTCCCAAGCTGGCTTTTTATTCCCTGTCTTGATGGCAACTTTGTCTTAAAATCTGATATGTGAAGCATATAAGAAATTTCAGCTGAATGGTGTCACTGAGAGGCTTGGGGGAAAAATGAGGGGAAAGACTGTGTTCAAGACACAGAAAGGGGACCCTACAGTGGATGCTGAAATGGAGAACAAAACCAATTGTACTCCACTGATTATTACCCACATCATTCCCTTGTCTGACATCCAGCCATCACAGGCAAGCTCATTGTCTGCATCTTTCACAAAAGGCAAGGTTAATGTATGGTGCCTGCATACCATCTGCTGCCTTCCTCTGTCCACCACGGACATACTCAGTGCCTTTGCTAAACATCAAATCAAAAGCTCACCCCAGAAGGAAGATAGGAGGAAAAATTTGATTTATGTAAGTCTCATAGATGTGTTTAATACCATTAAGTGTTAAATTTGCTTTTGCAAATATAGGTTGGTTTTGTTTGTTTGGTTTGGTTTGGTTTTTTTTAATAAGTGTTATAACTTTCCTAGTGAAAAGACAAGCAGCTCTGATTAGGAAGAAAGTGTTTTCCATTAGCAGGCTGGCCTTGCCAAGCCCTTGCTGCTCACAGCATTTGTTGTGGGTCACTGGGTTGTTCTGTAGCAACACCTCTTGCTGTGGGCTGTGTCTGCTGCTCGCTGGACTGCAGTGTTTTCCTTCAGGGGCACATTGCTTCAAGTTGCCTTTGTTCATTTAGTCAGCACCTTTTTTTTAATGTGTTTTGTAACAATGTTTTTGGTTTAATGACTGGGGCCATATTCAGCTGATGTGTTATAAGTACCTAAATCAGACCTTCTGATAACTGAGACCCCAATATCTTTACAACTGTTCAAAAAGTCAAGTATTGACATGAGTTCCACAGGAGATCTGAGAGCTGATTGCTGTCCTGAACCTTGGCAGGCAAGCTGAATGTGCCTTATGAGCCCACAGTTGTGATCCTGCACTCACCTTAACATCTTGACAGACTGCTGAGCTCCCCCCTCAGCCTCCTCTTCTCCAGGCTACAGAGCCCCAGCTCTCTCAGCCTCTCCTCAGCAGGGAGATCTCCACTCCCTTTAAACATAAGGTTTGAACATATATATAAATTTTTATTTTTTTTTTCCACACCTGTAGCTTTGGTCCTTGGTGGACAGGTTGTCTTTTCTGTTGTTTCTAGAAAAAAAAGTGTTGTTGTTTTCACAGAAAACTGGGGTAAGCTTCCACATTCTCTAAGGCAAATGTTTTGTCCAAGAAACTTACAGGTGGTTCTATCTGTCTTTATGCTGGAAGGTGCTGGCAGTGAAACTGCTGTTCAGTCCACTGGAAGTCTGTAGTGTTATCATTGTTTATTTCTTGTTTGCTGACACAATGAAAAGTCTGCATGAGAGCTATGGGCCAACAAATATGTGCAGGCAATCCCTGAGCCAGGACACAGAAGCTGACTTGCATATTCTGTGGAATCTCTACCAGTTTGTCAGCAGTGTGCACGGGTCACTTGGTTTCTGACTGAGCTGTAGCAACATTTAGATATGGAGTATGAAAGCAGAAGCCCAGGGATGTGATTCAAGCAGTGAATCTACAGGTAAGGAAAATTTAAATGAATTGCTGAGTGTGCTGCATGCATGGTTCTGCAGTCCAGGATGCAAGGTGCTTTTATGACTTTTGTGCCACCTACACAAACACTAGGGAAAACACAGGTGTAAAATAGCAAATAGCACCTGGGAATTTAATTTTATTTTTTATTTTGTTATTTCAAAGTGTCTTGTCACTAGAAAAAACCCCACATTCTTAAAACCTCTTATGTTGCTTTCAGTTACTCTGATGCTGCTTTCTCTTTCAATTTGTCAGGTGCTTCAGCCAATCTGTTTCACTACTAAAAATGCAGTGTTGTCATGTCTGTGCTCATTTCATATGCTCAAAAGCATGGATTCTTAGAAGCAGTAATTGAAATGTAAAAGTATAACTGAATAATACCCCTTTGCTATAAATAAACCACTTGACAAGCAGAAATAGCTGTTATTGTGGCAGGAAAAGAGCTCTGTAACCTATTGGAAACACAGCAAAGCTGTGACATCTCTCTGAACTTCCTTGAGAAAAGCTTGCAAGATTTACACATTAATTCTGTGCCTTTTCCAATTCATGCCTCAATTGCTTCATGCTATGGAGTAGGTTTGTATGCAGCTTGACAAATATGACTAGTTCTCAGCCATTTCCTTGAGAGCTTAACAACATGACCTGACATATGTCAATGTCAGAATGATATGCCAGTTCAGGAAACTTGAAATTGCCCACAAGTCATATGTGTTCTGTTAGCTATGGATTAGCCTGCACACAGGCAGAGTGACCAAGCAGAACTCTTTATGGGTCAATTTTATTGTTGTTTGGTTTCACTTCTTTATATGAATTTGAATCCAAATTTTCTTTGATATTATTTTCCTCTCTGTTTCTGGCAGTAAATGGAGTGGTCTTGCTTCAGAGTGTGAAACTGGAGGATGGGGTTCAACTGTCGAGATAATTGGATAACAGGACATCATCCTTTAAAGAGGAGAATTCTTGTGCATGCAGACTGTCAGATTAGCCTGTCTTCCTTGGCATTTAAGACATGCTTTCCTGACAGTCTGTGCTACAGAAATATTAGTTTGCAGTTGGGCTGTGCTGGGGCATGAACAGAGAGACTTCACCAGGGGGTGGACTGTAACAGAACCAGAATCTCCACTGCTAGCCCTAAGCACAGTCACAAGCAGAAGGTGTTCCTCTGTCTTAACTGGATCTAGGAGTCAAGTATGGCAGATTTCATTCACCATTAGTTTGAATGTCTCTTTGCATCCTTTTTTTTTAAATTATTATTTTCTTAGTGTTGCATGATAGATGCTTTTTGCACTTTACAAATGTTGTAGCTGTAGGGGTCCGTGTGGTTCCGTGCAATGAATTACAGAATGGTGGCAGCAGCAATTTTGAGACAAATTTTTTTCTTTTTTTTGCTTAATTATAGACTTCAGCACAGATAATGTGGAGCTCAGAGCAGCAGGGAGAACTCAGAATGGAGAAGTTGACCACAAAACTGAGGGCTGTAAGGACCTCTGCCGCTGAACTCATGCTGTCAGCAGGGACATCTTTCCCAGGCTCTGGGGGGTGGTGCTGTTTACTGATGTGCTCTGAAAGTTTAGAATCCCCTTTCCTTAGCAACAGGGTTGATGCAGTTGGGTCAGCATAGACTCTTCTGTGACCCCATATGTTTCTGAGGTCATGTCACAAAGCAGATGAGGAAAGGAAATGAAATTCAGGTAGTGCATAAATGGAAATTAGAGCGTTGTTTTCAAGCAGATCTTAAATGCTTAAGAATAAGCAAGACCAAGCAGAGGTGAAGAACTTTTCCACTGACATAGGAAAGGTTTGCCCTTGAGATGTTATCCTGTGGAACAAATGTCACTACTTCAGGATCATGTTGGTGCCAACTTGCTGTTCAGCTTAGCTGAACAGGATTTAAAAAAAAATATTTTTTTTTTCTCTCTAGATGGTTGTAGGGTATTTAACACAAAGCTTTTGTGGCTTCCTTCCTTGAAGCTTATTTTAGCCCATGACTCAGTCACTATAAACACTAGTACTTGTAGAGCCCCTGCATATTCTGTCCACTGCACCAGCCTATATTTAAATTGTCTTAATGAGTAGCTTGCTACTGTCATGGGAAGCTGCTTGTCCCGTCCCATTGGCAGTGCAGAAAATAGGGAAAACAACCCACAGTGATGCATGTTTTTGCTATGCTCCTCTACCAGTAGACTGTGATTTGGGAATGATATTGCTGGAAATGATTTGGGAATGATATTCCTTGGAAGGACAGTGCTTGGTCAGCCTGAGATGGGGGGTTCTTGCTCATCAGTGGGTAAGGAAATATGTGCAAATACAGAGATCTGATAGACTTGGTGGTATGCTTTTCTATCTGTTTATTCCTCCCCTGTGGGGGATTTCTGTCCTCTGCAGAACAAAAATCTCAGCCACAGGAGAAGGTGTTGTCTCAAGTGTTGTAGTGACCATGCAGCTCTGTCACAGGCTGATGAAGAACTGAGCCTTTTTGATGTACTGCTGCTCTTCCGGCTCTTTCTGGGACAGCAACCTGGATGATCAGCTTCAGCTGGCTGCTGAGAGAAGAGGTGGTGCTTTGCTAGATTAGGTCTGATGGTCCTTGCTAGCTTAGTTCTCATTATTTTGAAGGAGAACCCATCAGAGGTCAGCTACCACTCAGCCTTGGGTGCTATCACTGAGAGTTCCCTCAAGTGCTACCAAGGTGTTGATGTGTTTTCTCGGGCAAGATTAGGGTGTGAAGAAAGGAATCATGTTATTGTTGAAGAGTTAATGAAGTCGAACCTCATGTGTCAGGCTTTTTCTTCTCGAGACCTGGCAAGTGACACCTTTTTGTTGTGGTTTTCCTTGCAGACGTGATCAAGGAACTGAGAGCTGTCAGCAGCAGCAGGAGGAAGTGGGGACTGTGGTCATGTATCACCTTTGGGTAAACCTGGTGCAGTAGCCAGAGGGCTGCTGACCAAACACAGTAGTTATGCTGGTTAATAGAGTCTGGAGATACCCTGGAACGGGCAATTTGCCCTTGAACACAGTGACTTCATTAGTGTGACTTCTTGGTGCCTGCTGATGCACTGCTGCTGTAATATTACCTCAGATTTTACCTCACAGGGCTGTGCTACAGGTCACTATTCTCCTTAATGTCTAGGCTTTTGAACTATTGCTGTATTTGAAAACTGGATGACAACATGCACAAGATTTTCTGTGCATTTGTTGCCGGTGCCTTTTAGCTTTGTAGTCATCCTGTTGCCAAGGGGATTCTTAATATTATGCTGCTGTGCTAGTACATGATTCTCTGATTGATTAATTAGAAAACTGCAAGCTCAACTTGCCCTGTGGTTTGCACAGCTAACAATCACAGCCTAAAAATAAATTGGTTTCTTGATAGATTGAGGTCACCCTTTAGATTGGTTGCCTCTTTCCACCTGGATCAAAAGTGCTCAGAGATGTTCCAAGTGAAAAAGAACAGCAACTGAGGAACAGTTTCCATCTCGGCACAGCAGATAGAGTTACTGACACAGACATGCAGAACTCATTAGCAGAATAAAAGGCCTTGAGGTGCTCCATCAGAGGAGGATGGCATTGCTCTGCAGGAGCTGTGCAGGCTCAGCTGTGAGTGCTGCCAGCCCTCTGAAGGAGGATGCTGCCTGTCAGGTGTGCTCCTGCAAGGGTTGGTGCTGGCAGATGCTCCTGCAGAGATGTGCTGAGTTTCTGCACCCTGCAGCCCCTTGCTCTTTTAACTGTCGGGCTACTTAACTCCTCTGCTTTTTTCCTGCTGTGCTGTCTGCAGAGCAAGCCATTGTCCATCTGCAGGTATTGCAGAGCAGAGGCCCTGAAGGTAGATTGTATTGGCAAAATCGAGTGTAAGAAAGAATGAGTTGAGTTCAAATAATGAATTTAAACAAAGAAATGTTTGTGGTGATTTTAGTTTGTTTGTTTGTTGTGGTTTTTTGTTTTGTTTGGTGTTTTTTTTTCTCGTCATCCCTGTTAACAATTCAGTTAATTGACAGGCTTAGGGGATATACAAAATGTGATCTAACTTTTGTCTGCCACTAACACATCATTAAATCTGGCACGAGCTTATGTGAACCATCAAGAGAAAGTGTCTCTTACACGGTATGTTTTCTATTCACATGGACTCCAGGGTAATATCAACAGGCTCTTTTTGCTAACTTCCCACTGTTTATTTTCATTTTCTTGATGCCAGCAACACTGTCTCATGCTATGAGATCCTGACAAAAAGCTGAGTGGGAAAATTGCCCTTTCTCTTTGTATGGTGCCTTCTGCTTCACCTCTAACAATTAGAAGCTATAGAAATCAGGTTTGTTAAATAGTCTGACAGCAGGAAGGGATGAAGTGCAGAGGAGACTGGATGGGATGAAGGCAAGGCAGGCAGCACTGCAATATCAGCAACAGCAAGCAACCTTGTGTTCTGCATTGCCTGATGCTCCACATGTCTTCTGTGCAAAAATTTTACCATGTTCCTAGGGCTATTTTAGGGCTATTTTATTTGTGTGTGTGTAAATAAATATATATATATATATATATGGTTTGGGAACATAAAGCTTCA
>JAOEGS010007213.1:3365-20032 GCA_025447755.1 Corythornis vintsioides
ATTAATAATTTTTTTTTTTTTTAATTTTGAAAGTCTGGAGCTTATTCCAGCCATTTTCTGGATCCATGAGGGAGCCAAGCTTATCTTTGACTTTTGATAAGTCTTGAAATATTTAACCACAAACATCTGAACTTTCCCAAGAGTTTATTTTACTTTCATCAAGTAAGTATATGAAATGCAAAATATGTCATTATTTGCTCTAGAATCTGTCTACTTAATCCTCTGTGTTTATTATGAAATGTTTCTTGGCAGGAAAAAAATGTGCAGCTGAGTTACACATAAAAACCCTCTTAGTAGGAAATAGCAATATTTGGTAGTAAGCAGGTATTTACAGATATTAAAAGGCTGCATCAAGGAACCTGGTTTAATAAGCTCGAGGCATGGGATTTTAGATGCTTTATGAATTGAAGCATATAATTATTTTTTTTTAAGTTTTCAGTGTTTCATTGTAGGCTTTAAAATAGCATTCATGCACCATGCCTAGCAGGAGACTGTGGTTACTTTCAAAATGATGTATACATATTTTTGGTTATTTGACTCTTACATAGCACCCGTCTCTTTGCTGAGGGCTTTATATTTCCACTTGCATTTTTACAGTCAATTTTGGTTTCAGTGTTGTATGTTTGCCTCCCACTGATTCTGCTGGGGTTGCAAATGCATGCATCAGGGTAGAAGATATTCCTAAAAACATGTTTTTCTGTGTGAGTAGTCCTTTTGAAATAGGTAGTGACTTTTGGAAAAGTGGGAGGTACCCCTAAGTTCAACTTTGTATAAGAGTAGATGCATAAGAATTATTAGATTTTTTTTTTTTTTAAATCAGCTTTGTGAGTCTGTAGGTGATTATGATATTTATGGAGTTAGCTATGGACATTTACAATATGTTTCTTGCCCATGTAATTAAAACCAAACAGAAGCATTGAGAAGTGGGACTCTGAGAGATTATTGAGTCTTTCCTCCCCACCATTACAGCTTGAATATGGAGTGCATCCACTATAATATTACATATTATATACATATAATACACTATAACAGGTCCCCACCTGTTACAATCCTGAAAAGGGACAGCAGTGCTTTCTATTGAGAACTTTTAGAGAAAATTAAATAAATGAAGCAACATTGATCTTTCCCTTTTCCCTTTTCCCCTTTCCTTTCCTTTTTAATCTTCTCTGCCTTAATTTCTTCCTCTCTTCCTCAACCTCTTTCTCTCTTTTATTCTCTCTCCAGCTCTCATTTATTTTTTCCTCATTCTTTCTGTTTTGTTTTGGTTTTTTTTTTCCCTTATCCAGTGACATTTTGTTCTGGTTAGAATGTCAAATCAGTGTTGTTGGTTTTGTTTTTGCAGGGAGGGGTTGTTGGAAAAGCAGTGGGGAATAAATGGCTAGGAAAAAAAAAAAAAACCCAAACCAAAACAAAAACAGTTTGCATAGTCTTGGGAAGAGACATTCCATGAATAATGCAGAAAATGGAATGATGAGAAACATTTTCAGAAGACGATTGCTTTGTGGGGTGGACAACTTCATTTATTCCAAAGAAAAGGCAACTCACACATTTTAGCAAAGCAGTAGGATTGGCTGGGAATAATAGGTTAAATTACTTCACCTCTCAGCTGTCTCTGATCTTGGGGGCCCAAGGCACATCAGGCCACAATGAACAATTGGGCAGCCTGACACTAATTTAAAACACAGGCTCAAAGTATTGGTTCACTCCTTAAATCAATTACCACATCTATCTGGAGACTTTTGTTGGTGAGTATTATACGTGGCAAATAGAGTTAGCAAAAAGGACATATAGCTCTTTTTTTTGTTGTTGTTGTTCAACTGTTACTACGGGTACTGAAGTGGGAAAGACAGAAATACATTCTTGTGTGAGCAAAGTTCAAGTAGAGAAGAGGGAATACACAGATATTTAGGACAGATCTAGCCTTCAATGTGCATGTTTACTTAAAGTGGAGAAGTCTCAGTCCAGGCTCCATGTAAATCTATGGAAGTCTGCCTTTTGAATTCAGAATTTTGATTATTCCTACTGTTCTGAGCCCTTCACACTGCTGTGGATTGAGTGTGGTGGATTGTCTTTGAAAAGACAGAGAGGAATTGTTTAATTCTGGTGGTTTGGCTCAGCTGCCAGCTGAATGCAGGTGATAGTTTCTGGGAACCTGGAGAAATTTTATTATTTTTTTTTATATCTATCTTCTTGAGAGATATAATAAGGTCCACAGAGATTTTATCCTGTCTTGCCTAAAATAGCTACACCTGCTCTAGTTTCTCTCTTCATTTGCCAGATTTCTCTCATAGCAGCTCTTCTGTATCATCACCAGAAATTCCCATGAAAGCTTCTATAATATTAGTTGCTGCTGAAGAAGGAATTAATTCAGTTTAAAGGGTTTTGATACATCCAACTTATGTTTTAAAAATGGTGTGTAGTTACCCACATGCAGTGTGTGAAGGTTAAGAACACTTTTGGGGGTAGGAAAAAAAAAAAGCCAGCTGCATTGCTTCATCTGTTCTGTGTCTCTTTATAGGTGGAGCTTACTGGTAATAGCATTTATGAATACATACATCCTTCTGATCATGACGAGATGACAGCTGTCCTCACTGCTCACCAACCTCTTCATCCTCACCTCTTACAAGGTACTTGTGTGATGTCATCAATTAGATTAAATAATGCTTTCCATGCCGTGGAGTCCATGCAGTTTTAAATAGGTTTTTAGATGTTGGGGTGTCAGGGAAGACAGCAGAACTCTTATTTTCACACTGTCCACCCTGGCTGTGCTCAGCCACACATAAATATTAACACTACCCTCTGTGTCATCACCTCAGTGTTGTAACTACTACATAACTAACAAAGATATGCTCTTTTTTTTTTTTTTTTTCCTTTTTCCTACCTTACAAATAAGCAAAGGAGATATCACCAGTATAAATCCATGACTTTTCATGCAGTTCTGCTGGTATCTAGTGCTGATAGTAAGAAATTTTTATACCCACTGTCTTGCCAATGCAATACCCTCCTGTGTTTTTTACAGTAATTTTTTTTTTTTTAATTATCTGTTAGTTGGAGAATTGTTACCAATTTAAAGTAATGGGCAACCAATTGGAATTAATTCTATGTCAAATTCAAGTAATCCTGCAGCTCTTATTCTCTGTTCATTATCAAAACTCTGGCTTGCTATGAGCACAGTAGTATTGCAGTTCCAGAAAGTTTATATTTGTGTTCAGAATGAGTATCTTGCTTACATTTAAGTATCTTTGGATGTTTATCTTGCCTGTTAGCTTTCTTTTTTTTTTTTTTTTTGTTCCTGAAACAATCATGTCTCTCTCTTCTTAGCTACTTATAATTAAATTCTTTATTTCCTTAACAAACTCTGAACACTGTGAAGTCTAATTACATGCTGGTTTTGTTTGAAAAGACTTTGCACCCAACTGAAATGATTAATTTTAGTTTATTTGCAACTGTTTCAGTCTGCAATTCTCCTGATGGTATAATTAGCACCAAATACTTGCCTCCTTCTCTGTAGCTTTCTTTACCTCATCCTACATAGATGCTGTTTGTTATTATAACCAAGCTCTGGTTTCTCAACAGTGAAAAGGGAAAGGAAAATTTACTTTGAAATGTGACCCATTTACATATATGTTATTTTGTGCAAAATTTCGTGTAGCAGAGGAAATTGATAAAAACCTCAAACCAACAATGTCTTACTTGGATTCCTAGAATTGAAGAAGATAAATAAAGGAGTTAAGCTTTGTTCTGGTTTGTATAGGGATTATTTTATGCAAATCTTCTGTGTGCTTTTTCCCCATACAATGCACAGAGTGGGTGTATTAAAACATCCAGAATCCATAGATAATCTTTTAAAAGGAACAGAGTGACCAAATATTTATTTAAATTTGTCTTCCCTTTGTCAGTAGTTCCCTTTTCTACATCTATATATTTTGAAGTACAACCTGAAATTACCTGGCCTACAAAAATCAAAGCAGGTTTCCTATTTTTTTTTCAGTGAAGCCCTGAAACCTATTTCATAAATGTCAGGAATGAAGCAACTTCTGTCTGTACCTTAGTAGATATTTGGACTATTTAAATAAAACATGGGTATCTACAAATAACAGGACAGAGGGAAGTTGCTTCGAAGCGAAAAGTGGCTTCGTTTTATAATAAAAAGGAAAAGAGACTTTTTAAAGAACATTTTTTTTGTCATTTTGGTTTGTTTCTATCTCTTCCAAACTTTTATAGCAGATCCAAAACATCAAGTCACTGGGTTGAATAAAAACTTTCCTTTTATAACTTTATTACATTATAGATCTCTCCAATCTGTGGTATTACTTAGGAATGAAATCAGTATTGCACTGCAAACACAGACATTGGTAATACAATTTTACAGCTTGGCTCTTAGAATTTTACATGGTCTAGATGTGTTCTTCAGCTAATTCTCAGATTCATTTCAAGTTCCACTGCTATTTCAACAACTGTAGCTGCCTAAGATCTGTTATGATAGAAATAAAATCACAAATGTGAACATACATATCTATACTTTGTGGTATTCTGTTACTGGTATTGAATATCCCAGAGTACAGATTTTTTTTTTACCTTCAGTTTTAAAGTATTTGTAAATTATGATGCTATTCCTCTATTTATTTATTTGCTTTTAATCTTTAATTGTCCATCATTCTCTTCTACTTTCCCTTGTATTTCCAGTGCTTTATCAATTCCATAGAAGCATTTTGGAAAGACCAAATAAGAGGAGAAAGGTATAAGCCTTGCAGCTGTTGAACTCTAGAAATTATTTGCATTAATTTAATTTCTCAGGGAAATGCAAGTTTTTGTTCACTGCATTAAATCAGATGTGAATTTCTTTATATCACACTCAATGACACATTTATTTGCTTCAGATAACTCATCCAAGAACCCCCCCAAAATGATATATTGGTTTAAAAGCCTTCTTAAATTAGAACTTTTTTTTTTTCTTTCCAGTTTCCTCTGGACTTCCTAGTGTTTCAGATACAACAAGGCACATCTTCAAACACAGAGGGTAGATGATGCTTTGGGTTTTTAGATTACAGTGAAAATTCTTGAATAATCAAGATAATTATAGTATGAAACTGTATTAACATTTGGGAAAGTGGATGTTGGTAAACTACCTATTGTGTCATCATTCTTTAGATAAGTCCAATAAGGCACTACAGCAATTTATGGTAAGGAAAGCATTTGGGGCAAGAAACTGGAAGGCAGCAACTGAGAAGCACTTAAATGCCATAGAGGACAATCAGCTTGGTGTGAACTCCTCTTGTCAAGCTGTGGCAAAAAAGGGATAGTAGAAAATGCTTGTGCATATAAGCAAGGGGAATATTGAACAGGGATAGAAAGGATAAATAATCTTATTATTTATAATTATATTAGTGAAATGGACAGTAGATTTTTCATATAATTTTGTTGTCCACTTAAAAAAAAATGGCAAATTGAAAAAAAATACAGAAGAGAGCCACAAAAGTGATTAAAGACTGGAAAGAATTCTAATGAAAGATGAAAGAACACCATCTGTTTGGTTTATCAAAGAAGATTGGGAGGTGACTTGATTACTGTATGTGCATACTTTCAAGAGAAGAAAACACTGGGAACCAAAAGACTATTTTAGAAGAGAAAAATTTATCAAGGGCCAGTCTCTTGTGAACTGAAACCACAAGAGCTCAAGTTAGAATAGTGCATACATTTCTATCTGGGAGTTTGATTAGCCACAGCAACAAAATACTGAGGGAAGCAGTGATTTCTTCCTCTTGATGTCTTCAGATCAAGGCCCTGTGGCTTTATAGAAAATACACTTCAGGCAGACAGAAGTCACTGAGATCTGCACAGGAGTAACTGGCTGAGGTTTAATGGACAATGCAATGTACAAATGACACCTATGATCTAATACTCCTTTCTAGACTGTAATGTGTACAAGCTATGACTCAATGGAAGTCATAAAGCCCCGTGATCTGTGGAGGCTTTGGAGAATTTCAGCCTTAACTTACAAAGTCTTTAAGCTGCCTTTTTACTTGCATGACCAACACTGAAAATGTAAAGCAATATGTACTGATCCCTTCCTATGAGAGAAGACAACAGCTGGACTCTCTTTCTGAGGATAGCTGGGGTGGGGAAAAAGAAGACTCTGTCTCACACATTAAAGGTAGGGTATGCCTCAGGGAATCACCTCATGAGTTTTTAGGCCAGCTTTTCACCACTTGTAACAAAATTAATTCATAATATTCAACTGGGGGAAAAAAAAAATTAAATTTGGTATCTTTTCCAAATGGTGTGTACTGGCTGTGCTTAGATCTCAGATTACTTCACTGGCCCTTCATGACTTTCCAAATACTGCTTCATGGATTTCTTCTCTGCAGCATTTTAGTGTGTTCTGGCTTTGTTTTGTACCTGTGAAGCCTTACATCTCAGTTTTGCCCTCCCTGTACCCCCTGTATTTGTTGCATAGGCTGGTATCAGGATTCCTGGTTCCCTATCCTAACATATGCAATGCTTACAGGAATGTAGAGCTCTGTGTCAGAATGATAGATGGCTGTGGCAAACACTAGAGAAGGTGCAAAAAACAAATTTCTATGTAATGGACTTGCTGGAATAGTAGGTATTTTAAAGAAATTATGTTGATTAAGAGATACAACAGTGAAATTTAGCATGAGTTGCAGTAAAATTTGTCATCTCCATGTGGAGGTGCTTACTTTTTTGAAGTGGTTGAAGAGCAGACCTGCAGAAATGGAGCCTGGGGCTGCTGCTTCACCCTAAGATAAGTATGGCCCTGGCAGCCTAAGGGGTAAACCATATTCTGGGCTGCTTCGAACACAATATAACTCAGTCAAAAGATGCAAAGTTTAGATATTAGGAAGGTTTAGGTATTAGGGAAAAAAAAAAGATATTAAAAAAATCCCCAGAAAAGGTTGTCAAACCCTGGAACAGGAAAAGGCTGCCCAGGGTCACCTGGGCTAGAGTCACCACCCCAGAGTTAGCTAAAAGATGTAGAGATGTGGCACTTGTGGGACATGGTTTTGTGGTGACCTGGCAGTGCTGGGTTAATTGTTAGACTTGATGATCTTGAAGGTCTCTTCCAACCAGAATGCTTCCCTGACTCTACGATTCTGTGTTTATCCTGCTGTATTTAGCATTTGTGTGGCCTCAGCTTGAGTTCTGTGTGCAGTTTTGGGCCCCACAATTTAAGGATGTGAAGGTCATTGCCATCCAGAGGAGGTGAAAGTGGCCAAACACTGGAACAGGTTTCCTACAGAGGTGGTTGATGCCCCTAGATGCTTTATTTTTGCAGTTCTTAAAAACTTAATTCTGATTGGTAAAATAACTTAATTCTTAAGAATAACTGGTCACATTACACTTCTTAAGCTTGGAGTGCCTATTTTACATTTACTGGTTTTCTGTATTCCTTCATTTGAACCTTATACTACATCCCTGGACATCTCCAGTCATTCTGCTGTTACAGCAGGTGCTGGCTATTTATGCTACAGGCTTTTTCCTCCACTTTATAACTAAGCTTTCATGCATATTATGTCCTCATAAATGTTGTGATTAACCTCTGCAGCAGGACAGCATGCAGGAGGAATCACTCACAGCTCATCTGCTTTCTCCTATTTGAATATTCAGCAATTCCCTCTTTGCTGGCTAAACCTTTCAGTACCTTGTTTTCTTTCTACATTCTCTTAATCAGAGTAGACCATCTTAATTGCTTCAGGTACAGCCTGCATGAGGTATTTTAAGTTTTGCATTATACTGATGGATGTGTTAGCATTCAGAAAGATAATGGGGCTCTTTATTTCCCTATCAGCTCTACAATTACAAATTTACTCCAGTTCTTTTTTTGCTTTGCTACCACCTTCTGCTACTTTCCAGGCTACTGAGGCATCACAGTGGCAAAAGCAGGAGTTCATATGGGTAGTAATTCACACTGTCCAGTCTTGTACCTCTAGGTTCTTTATGATTAAAAAAAAAAAGGCTTTGGTCTTAACTGCTCCTATCTATTCTGCAATCTCTTGGTCAGGTTTGGAGATGGTTTTATTCCCAGCAGGCACACAAAAAGACACATGTACCCTGATGACAGATCAACACAGACAGCAGAGCAGTGCTTTTACAGGCACCACATACACACTAATAGCACTCCTAAGCATGAACAATATTAATAGCTTGGTCCTGCTTTTCCTTGCCAGTGGGTCAGTTTCAAAGCTTGCTAGTAGATATTATACACACAGCCACTAGCCTTAACCAGCCACGTAACAATCCCATCTGCATCCACATGTGCTATGGGACTTGTTGCATTACTAAATAGCTGTGCCAACAGTTGTCACATCCCAAGACTAGCCAAGAATGGTCAGGCTTTCTTTCTCATTTAAATGCATTCTGCTTACCCTCTCCCCCCACCCCCAATTGAAAACAACACCTCATTTGACCTCAGCAGTGTCTATCAATATGTTAAGGGTGAGCATAGGGAGGATGGAGCCAGACTCTGCCAATTCCACCCATCACCTCTTTCTATAAAAACATGTCAGTTATTAAAATGGCTGCAACTCAGTCCATGTCTGAAGAGGTCTTTTTACCCTCATTACTGGTGTTGCTTTTCTCCCTTGCCTTCTTGAAGGTAGAAAGTTACCTTTATTTTGTGCACATGGGACTGTGACAGCAAGAGAGCAAGCACTAGTGTTAGATCACAGAGAAAATCTGTATTGAAGCCATGAATTGCACTGATGTTTCCAACTCCCAGTTCCATTCTTTACTCATGAGATCATGCTTCAGCTATAGTAATCTGTACTGTATGGCTTCCTCCCTCCAAATTGCATACATTTGTATTTAAAACTCTATAGTAGATGTGCCAGTTCATTTAAGTGCCTGTTTTCCCCCATAAGGATCCAATTTGCATTAGGAAGATAAATGGAAAATTGGAATACCCAGGAAGGCTGATGTTTGTTGAGATGCACTACATGCTGCATTTCTTTTCCCTCCTCTCTAAATCCTTTTTCTGTGGTTGTTATCTTCAGACCTTTAAACTTGGAACTTAATATAGTTTATTGGTTTCCAGGTAGTGATCTGAGGCTCAAACCACTGCAGTTGTGTTGCTAAGAGGTGTTAATTGGGTGAAAGATGCACAAAAACTAGGAATACAACTCAAGAGTTATATCAAATTAAAGCAAGAGTCCAACTGATAACAGCAGACTTTGGATCAATCTCTGTAGAGACTTAGGAGGTAATACACATTGCAACAAACCTGATAACCCCTTTGCTTCCCTGACTTTCCCATTTACAGATGTACCAAATGAGTTTTCCTAATATAGTTGTGTTCTGCCAAAGTGCAACTTCCAGTAAAAAAAAAGAAGTATTAATGACATCTGAACTGCTATTGAGACTAGTTTAACACTAAAGACAATAGCAACTTATTTTTAGCAGGAAACATGTGTGTACATGAGCAATATTTCTGAAAGTTATCTATGAAGACATTTGTTTAAATGGTTTTGTAAGCCAGTGAAACAGGTAATTATATTGCATACAGAGGCCAGAAAATGCTAGTCTAGGCATCACTATCTATGTTCACTCCAATTATTACAAAACCAATGAACCTTCTGGTCTCCCATTCTGCTTTTATTTTGGAGAGTACCTTCACTTTACTATGCTCCAGAGGACAAGTTTCCTCCCCTTTATCAATATGAGCTTGGACTTAGATGTTTGGAAACAAGATGTTTGCCTTGTGAAGGGTGGTACACAGAAATTTGGAGACCTTTGGAGAACTTCCACAGTGAATCCTATACCGAAGGTGAAATATATCCTGGGAGTACAAGACTGAGTGGGAAAGTGGAATTGCTGCCTCAGGCTGAGACATAAACACATCTGTAAAATCATGAAAGGCAATGTTCTGGACAGTTTTGAAATCTTCAGTAATAAATCAGCAGTGTGGTTTTTATGTTTTCAGAATATGAAATAGAGAGATCATTTTTCCTGAGAATGAAGTGTGTCCTAGCCAAGAGGAACGCAGGATTGACATGCAGTGGCTACAAGGTATTGTATACAAGTTTTTTTTCCCCCCTCTTGAGTATTAAACAGTGACAAGTTTATTTATTTAGGGGTTTTTACACATGTGTAGTTCAAAGCAAAGCCTGTGATGAAAAGAATCAGAACAGCTGCAAAAAACTGTGACTGCTGATTGCAGATTCCTTTAGTAATGCAAATCTAGAGTCTCTCACAGGCAGTTGGAGTTTGCTTTGTGGCACATTCCCACATCCTGGTCTCTGATCTTCCAGACTCAGGGCCTGGCTGCAGCACAGCCATGGATGCAAGGAGAGCACACAGCTAGGTCTTCTCCTCATGGAACTGGAGGCAGGTGAGGCAAGAAGCCAGGCACAGGAACCTGGGAGTCTGCCCCATCCCTCAGTGCTCCAGCTGAGCAGCCACCCAGTTGCAGGAGTCACATCACTGACCAGAATGGAGTCCACAGTAATGACACTGGAATGTCACCCTAGGTTATTGTTACTATCAACTCAGGGAGGAAATATGCTAAACCACCAAGTCTGTTTATCAATATTATTGCTTGCATAAATTTTCTATTTATTAAATGAAATCAGAAGCTAGAGCAAATGATGAGATTCTGTAGTTACACCTGCCATTCAGATAGTTCAGCTTCACATTTGCATCTCTTTGAACTGCACAGTAAAATTCTATCACTTAAGCAGCAGGAGAGAAGGGTACTTCACCAATCTGGTGGGAATTTGTTTTGTTTAAGTCATTCAAAAACAAAAAATACAGCATGCAAGAGAAGCAGAGCTCTTTTAAGGAATGTGTTCAAGCTCCAGCTATGTATCTGTCTATTGACACTGCTATCTACCTGCTTAGACAGATCATTCTTCATTACATGGTCCCCTGTTTGCTCAGCTGCTTCCCAGCAAAAATGATTCTGTCCCAAAGCTGAATCTGAAATCAGGTGAAAGAGTAGAGCCTGTAGTGGTGGTATTTATTTGTGGTGTTTTCCTGGGGTTTTTTTCTACCCATTTTTGACTGCTAATTGAAGGGATCATTTTTTTTTCTCTTGGTCACTAATCAAAGTTTACAAAGTGAAATATTAAAGGAAGTGTTAATTTAGAGAGAAGTACTTCGACTGTACCTAGTCAGGACTAAATAATTTTGAAAAGATCACCTGATTAGCTGAAGCAAAGGAAAAACTCATAAATTGAATAGCATGAAAATTAGTAGGATCTGCTGAGAGTTCATCTTAAGATCTCTCTGTACTTTTGCTAAGATACTAATGAGGTTAGGTAATGAAGAAGGGCAGTTATACAGGAGTGCCTATTGTAGGTTACTGTTTAGTAGGGTGTTCATTAGTATTAAATACAGTGAAAATTAGTTCCTTTGTATTGAACACAGTTAAAAGTCAAACAGATAGAGAAATGAAGCTGAAGGATGTGCAGTCTGCCTGCTGTTTGGACTAGAAAGTTGGCAGGAGTGCAAATGATTTCTAAACATCATCACTACATTAAATAAACCTTATGCTCTAGAATAGTCCCCAGGTTACAATTTTCCCCACTCTTTAGCTGACAATATAAATGTTTACAGTCTAACACTGAAGTTATCATTGCTGTGATTAGGAACTGTAAATGAGGATTCAGGAATCTGGTCTCAAGACCCTGGACTTGGTCATATGTCAAAAGAACATAATCTGAATTTAACTGGAGAATTTAAAATTAATTTCTAGTGTATTTACATATACAGCAGCTAATCTTTATAAATTCAAAGCATTAATCTCCATTGGATTTTTAGAAGTGTCTGTTTTTAATCACAATAACAACTCATTAAAATGCAAATGTTTATGTATACCTCTGCGTGTGTGAAAGTCATTTTAAAAAGCAACTTCCAGGTTTTTTGATTAATGAACAGGAATTCTGACTGTATCTACAAGAAATCTGTATCAAAGACATTTTAAACTGTTAACTAGAAAGCAGTCTCTATAATCTCCAAGGAGCATGTGCTTTAGTATTGGATTAATGATGAAGTAACCACAAAAACTGCATTTACTGCATTTTAATCTGCTTTAATCTAATATATTAATATTGAATATTGAATATTTGAGTGTGTCTTCTTCTCGTGCCAGGTGATCCACTGCAGTGGCTATCTGAAGATACGCCAGTATATGCTTGACATGTCTTTGTATGATTCCTGTTACCAAATCGTTGGACTGGTGGCTGTAGGTCAATCTTTACCTCCCAGTGCAATCACTGAGATCAAACTCCACAGTAACATGTTTATGTTCAGAGCAAGTTTGGACTTAAAATTGATATTCCTAGATTCCAGGTAAGTGGCTATTTAATTGCTAGCATCAAATGTTTTCAAGTGTGGGTTATCTCAAGCTACAGTGGTTTCTAAATAGGTCGAAATATCCATGAAAAAAATAAAGCAGTCCAATCCAGATATGGAACACAGAGACCATGAGTATCTTCAGAGCATTTTAGGTATCAGTATAGACCATGTTTTGTCTTAAATACAAACATAGAAGAGCCTGTACACTTTAAACTGTAGTTATGTACAGTTTCAGAGTCAGTCAAAGCCTTCTTGATATAATTGGCAGATGAGCAGTAGTTTTATCTTAAAGGATATACATGTTAATACACAAAGTTAGTGAAAGGAATAAGGATGTAACATCATCCATAATAAAAACAACAAAAAAAAAACCAAAACAAAACAAGAAGAAAAAAACCCCCCAAAACTCAAACAACTGAAACTCTGAGGTCAGATGATTTGCAGGGGTCATCCAGAAAGCTTTTGACAGAGTAGTAAGAAAACAGTCTTCTGCACTTCAGTGTAATGCCTTAACAATGGAACCAACCCTACCAACGGGGTTGTTAGAATGAAAATTAATTCAATAGGCTACCACAGAGCCTGCTTAAACAAAACTTTGGAAAGTGTCTATTTCTGAGGAATGAGAACCCTGCCTCCACTCTCAGATTATAGAGCTCACATAATAGCTAAGAAGAGCACAAAACCACAACTGAAGGACCTGTGAAATGATTAATTGTATTTTTTTTTTTTAAACTGGTATCTTTTAGTACACAATGATACTTTGTACAGTGCAGTTCAAGATAATTTGAGGGCAAAAGCCCAATTCCCAGACAATAGATGATCATTCTTCCAAAATCCCTGCACGTGGACAATATGTCACATACTCTCTCATTTCCCTGGCATGCTGGCTATGCAAAAGTAGAAATGACATTCATGTGTAGCAGTGAAAAAGAGTCTGTAGCCAAGACAGTGGGAAAATCTTGCATGACAGGTCAACCATGCAAGAACATGCTCTTCCTCCATGCTAAGGCAAATAGTGGGCCATCAGCTGCTAAAATACAAAGAACTATTTGTTGCTGCAATCCATCCCCTCTCCTTTTTCCCTTTTTTTTTTGGCATACTTAATATAATAGCTAGAAAGAAGCACAAGGGGTTTAGCAGCATGTCTTTGCATGTGGAAAAAAAAGGAAATGATGTGCCTAAGAGGAACTGCCTGGAGACACAAGTGTCTTCAAATGAGACAGTATAACCAGAGGTGTTGACAGGAGCACAGACAGAACCAATACTGTTGCATAGCTGTGTTTACCAAAGAGCAGATGGGTGTCATCCACACATGGGACAATCAGGGGTATTAACAATTACCAAAGCCCTCTCTTCTCCCAGCTGAGCAAACCAAATTATATTTGCTTAGAGCAGGGACATATTAGGAATAAGGCAAAACTGTTTTCAGGCTTGTTTCTGGTGCTCATACAAGTAAAAATATTGCTAGAGTTTATTTCTGGATTCAAACCTTCCAAAAGTTTGGGTGTCCTTGTAACTGTTAATGATGGGGGGTTTTTTTTGTCCCATGTGAGGACCAGCTTCAAATTGAGGCTGCACCTCCAGAAAAAAATAACACCTGATTTAGGTTGATGGCATTTGGGATTAGATGTTTCTGTACTATCCAGTTGAGTAGGATGAAACTGCCATCCTTTGAACCATGAATTTGACCTCTTCAGGTCTGCCCAAGTGTAAGTCTGCCCAGTGTAGTCTGGTACTTTGGTACCTGCACAGATGCTGGTCTTTCAAATCTGTTCCAGTACTCCTTAGCAGGTGAAGATGTTTTCCTGAAGTCCAGCTTCAGCTTTCCTTCTCCTAGCTTGTGATCTTCAGAGCTTCTTGTCTTTCCTCATTCTCATCTGGAATGAGCTCCTGCAGATGTCTTCTGTTAAGTGTTCCCCTGAGTTTATCCACAGACCATAATCACAGCTTCTATGGACTGACTTCCATGCTACACTTGTACGTTTGCAAAAGCAAATAAAAATGTTTCAGCAGCCCATAAGAGCAGTTCTATTGTTGAATGAGTGGCTCCTCAACTGGATCTTTATGCAAAGGACCATGCATGGCAGTGGCAAAAACCCAAAGTGGAAAAGAAGTACAAGAAGTCTTTTTCCTGTCTGTATGTAAGGCTGGCCAGGGAATAGCTACACCTCGCTCTGACTGGGTTGTGAGGGTTTATTTTCTTATAAAGAGGAGGATTCTGTTTCTAAAACTAATATTTTGTCCTGCAGTTTTTAGGCACCTGATTTGTTGGCACAATAAAATATTAGGTTAGTGAAACAATATTCCTAGAGATTTTGCTTATTATGGAATCTTCCTTTTCCAGGGTGACTGAATTAACTGGATATGAGCCCCAAGATCTGATAGAAAAAACCCTCTACCACCATGTTCATGGCTGTGATGTGTTCCATTTACGATATGCTCATCATCTCTGTAAGTGAAAAGAATGCTAGAATGAAGTTTATTAAGTAGAATGAAAAGTTTTGCAGACAACAGGCACTATGCTGGAAAGCAGACAAAGCTTTCCAGATCTTGACTGGAGCTAGATATTCAAAAGTTCTTGGCTATCACTTAAGGAAATAATAAATTCTGCAAATAAGCCAAGAAATATGCTGTGCTTCTGAAAAAAAAAAAAAAAACCAACCAAAAAAACAAAGCCAAACAAAAACCCCAAAACCTAACCAAACTGAAAAACAACCAAACCCAAACATATATGGCCACCTTTTCTACTTAAAAGATCTAGTATTTTTTGAAAATTTGGACTTGATTCTGAGCAATGAAGTCCTGAAGGAAAAAAACTAAAAGAGCAAGTGAGTGAGTGAGAGGGGAAAATCTGAACTTTACTAGACTCTGTTGTTAAAAATTATGCAACAGCTCCCCATTGCTCTGAAATATGTTAGTAATAATCATCTCATGTTTGAAGTGAATGCAAACCCAAAAAATCCTTAGATTAATGTTCATTAATAGCATGTGGATGAAGTTTGAAAAATGGAGTGTCAGGAAAAAAAATTAGACATTTAATAATTCCCCATCTGCCAACAGAGACACTAATCATATCTTCAAACATCTGGATTTGGGAAGTAGTTCATTCAGTAGCACATTAATTTGAGAAGCAAATTGAACTCTGGATTTGGCTCAGTCTGCCACAGCCCATAAGATGCAGAGATGACATCCAAAAAACAATGTCGGGGAATTTTTTTTCCAGATTGCTCCTGTGGGATGAAAGCAGCCAGAGTGAAATCCTTGTCTTAGGCTTCCTGAAGGAGAAAGTAGTCAGTTTTTCACCTTAATATGTGCTGTTCATGAGAACCTGGAATGTAAAGGAGGTTGTGACTGCATTTGGCAAGTTAGTGCTGAAATTCCAAGTGCCAAATTCTGTTGATAGCAGTGTGTGTGCTACACTGGGAAAGCAGAAACTGATCTTTAGACTAGCAAGTTCATTATTTACCAAAACACCACTGAGTACTCTGGTCCACTGCAAACTAAAAACTAGAAAGACCAGGGTAATGTCCTGTTGTGGACATTTGTAGTGTTAGCATCTGCATCTGAATGTGACTTTTGACCTGTGCAAAATATCACTCATTATTTTCACAAGATTATTTGAAATACCTATGTCAACTAGTATAGAGATGATTCCATCACAGCACAATCACCTCTGGAAAAGAGTTTTTTTGTAATAGTAATTCTGTTTACACAGTACAAGACTTGTATTTTGGCTACCAGTTTGATCTAAGTATGGCTGGAGTTTTAAACAGACACATCATGTTTACTGAATTAACACCTACCCACCTCCTCTCACAAGAAAAATACCAAACAAACCAAAGCTCAACCAAATGGAGTAACCATAAGAAATTCTCTAGATACTGGATCTGAATTACAATTAAATATCATTGTAAAGTTTAAAAATAGAAGAAAAATGCTAGACATATTAGTATAAATTTATGAAAGTTTCAAAGCAAAAAATACCAAGTAAAAATTAATGGCTAAAGTTTGGGCAACAGTGGGAACAGTGCAGAATCACAGGCAGAATACCAAGTAATAGGAATTACTAAAACAGATGTAAAGTGTACAAACTTCCTCTGGGAAGAACCATTATAACTTCCCCACAATACATCAGTAAATGTCTTAGGAACATGAACAGTAAATGCCTGGCAAGTTTGATGCACCATTCTATAAAGTAATCTGATGATTAAGTGACATCTGATGAAGAAACCTGGAGAGATACATCTTACACCTAATAAGGGTATTGAAAAGCAAAGAAATATGGAAAGAGAAGAGAATAGAAGAAAAAAATAAAAGAAAAAAAAAAAGAAGAAAAAAAATATGAAAAAAAA
>JAOEGS010007213.1:20132-44396 GCA_025447755.1 Corythornis vintsioides
AAAAGAAAACAAGAAAAAAATAAAAGAAGGAAAAAAGAAAAGAAGAAAAAAGAAAAGAAGAAAAAATAAAAGAAGAAAAAATAAGAAAAAAATAAAAGAAGAAACAAACCTAAGCTAGGGTAACCAACTGATTCTTCAAAGAAGGAAAAAAAAAAATCATCCAAACTGAAGACCTGAAGCAACTGAATTCTAAGTTAGGCAGCACAGAGAACAAAACAAAGGAAAAAGTGAGGACAGGGTTACAACCAGACCATCCAAATATGAGGAAAATGTAGGTGTGACTATTTGACTAAGGTGTGCTGGCAGTAAACAGTATTTCCTTTTTCAAACAATTAATTATCTTCCAGCTATATGAAAAAACTTCTGTCGTCATTTATTTCTACAGCACCATCAACATGCAGTGTTTGCTCTGCAGCTGGGGAAATGCAGCCATGCAAGCAATGAATCCCTGCCTAAGCATCTTGCATTCTAAAAGACAGCACAGAGAAGCTGTTCTGGGACAAATGAAATATTCCTCCAAATAATTTTCCTAGCCTCAAAGAAATCAAGAATTGGTACCATCGCCTCTCTGTGAGGAATATTTTGTCCATCCCCATTTCTCTTCTCACATACTACTTTTACATTAGTCACATCTCTGTGCCTTGGCAAGGCAAGCCCCAGCCAATGTCATCAGCAACCCCTTTTCCCGCTTCCTGGAAGTCAACCTATGTATTTATAGAACTCCACTTAGAGCAGAGCACAACTCTGGCAGTGGCTCTGAGTCTACTTTTGCTCCCACAGCAATCAGAGCTTCTGGCACAGCTGCGTGAGTTTTTAAGAGGGCAAATGGAACTGCACAGTCTGCTAGGGTACCATCCACTGCCCATGCTGCTGGAGGGCTGGGCCGATGACATGTCAGCTTGTGTGAGCCAGAGGAGTTAAAACAGCAACTGTTGTGAGCATGGAACCAAGAAGTCCATTTCTCTTAGTGGTATTCTTAAGTGCAGGCTAGGAACTCCCAGGCACAAGCCTGTGAGCCTGCTGGAGCCTTTTAAAATAGCCATCTGTGACACACCAGAAGGACCAGCCCAGCCAGCCCAGTGCCTTTTTCTGCTTGCCTGCTTAACCAGGAGGGAACCACACAGCGGAACACCCAGTTACAAATGGTACCTCTAAGAGCCAAGGCTAAAGCCACTGAATCCTCCCCAGTTGATTGCAAGAGAGGCCACCACGAAGCCTGACCCTGCACAGATTTGTCTTGGTAGTGGATTTCCCTCACTCCCATTTCTGAGGTTTCCCAATCAGCATCAAACAGGGTAATTTAACACAGAGCCAAATGGAAATTGACCTCATTTACTGTATCGGAAGCACAGCTACTGTTCCCTACACAAGGTCAGACTTTCCCCAGATTGCTAAAAATGCAGGAAGCACAAAGTCTTCCCCTGTCCCCAGAGAAATATTGGTTTATCCATATAATTAGGAAGGAAAGCTGAACACTGTAGTCCTCAGAGTTTGTCACATCTTTTAAAATACTGTCTGAACTGGAGAGCCAAATCAGGGATTTTAAGAAGATCAGTGAGGGAGAAAAAAAAGTCAAAACTAGTCCCATAGCACATGGAAGAACTTTGTTATAGCTAGTGATCCATTACAGCATTAATTTCTAGCTTGGAAAGCATTTTGAATTCGAGGAAAACGTGACCTTTAAGCCAACATGAAGACTTCTGAAATGTGTAGGACACATTACAAAAAAATATCTGTTAGATATCTAGGCCAAAATGTAAGAATAATTTCCTAGAAATGGACCATTTTTATTACAGTACACCAAGAAACTTAGTAATTCCATGGCATAAAGCTGATTCTTAGCAAATATTTTTACAACTGATTTAATTGGCATTGGTACATCGAATCTTTGAGAAGTACAGGACTTCTACCTTGTGCTTAAAGAGTATACATGCATTTGTACTTTATAAGTGTGTTTACATACTCACACAGGTAATCCTCAGGATTTTCTTAAACATCTGCACATTTGCACACCTCCATCCCATTGAGGATTTAATGTAGAAATGGAGTGAAAAAGGAGACTGGCAAGTATGAGGCAAAAAGCTGATATTTAAGACACTTCAAACTCTAAATAGCACTAGTTCATTGGCAGTGAGGATGAGTTTTTGACTATTCTGCAAAGTGTTAGTTATCTTATGATGTCTAGAGGTCCCTTCCAACCCCTGACATCCTATGATACAATTCTAAGATTATTGCTTTCTGAACAAAGAGATACCATACCCTGTAATGGAAGGAGAACTGAACACTTCCAGAAAGACCTGCCTATAGCTATTTTGTAAGAGGCTAATTTTCTTAGGGAGATTAACTGGATCTGAAGAAACATTTATTTAAATTAAACATATTTATGTTGTGATGTGTGCAAGTGGATAGGAGAGTAAGCAGTCTAGAGAAATTACCTATATGCTATGGAGTTAAAGGACCTTTTAGCAAGAACAAGAGCTCTTGTTCTTAAGTTGGGCTATTTACATTATTATGTAAATAATAGTTAATAATAATAGAGCTAGTACATTTTTATTATTATTATATTCACATCATTGTGGTCTCTGGTTACTATTTGAATTACAAAGCTCTACTCCACCAAGTAACAACTGAACAACAGTTGGACTAGATGATCTTCTAGGTCCCTTCCAACCCCTAATATTCTGTGATTCATAAGAGTAGGGTGAGCTGGAGAAGAAGGTAAACTTTAATAGCTTGCACATACTATTTGTAAACAATGTGACTTTGTGGGACCATATAAAGAGGTGGGACAGATACCTTTGCAGAGGAGCTATGTAAAGTTTGGAAGGAGGAGTTTTAAGGGTGGGGAAGGAGGGAGAGAAATCCCTGCCTTGCCAACAAACCTCTCCAGGGTGTGGTCACAAGTGTAAGCCATGTGAAATGCTTTTTCTCAACTGTATTCACAGTGCTGGTGAAAGGCCAAGTCACAACCAAGTACTATCGGCTACTGTCCAAGCATGGAGGCTGGGTCTGGGTGCAGAGCTATGCTACTATTGTGCATAACAGCCGTTCATCACGGCCTCACTGCATAGTGAGTGTCAATTATGTCCTTACGTAAGTCAAAATACTTTGTACCATTACATGTTACCAGTGGTTGATTCATTTTGTGTGCCACGGGTAGTTCATTACTAAGGAAATCCTTTCCGTTTGCTTGCTCGTGTTCTTCCAGCATCACTGTGTGCCTGCATGGTAGAGATGCTTTTGGCTCCTTCCATCTTCCCTCTTTTAGTGATATTGAGCTAAAAGGAGCTAGTATTCTTCATTACCTCATACACTACGCTTGAATGTAGTGCCACTTGTAGCCATTTGTCTTGGACCTGGACCCCAGTTCTGTCATTTGAACTGGACTGGGCTCTCCAGACACAGTGAAAGCTGCTGCTACTCAGCAGAGGTCAGTTTGGGAGACATTGTAAGAAGCAGTACTCCTTTCAGGGACAGGTGAATCACTGAGGATTCCCCCACTTGCCTTGTGCTGGGGCAAAACTACACTCTCATAAGGACAAGTAGCTCCCCCTGAGCTGCTGAAGGTACAGCAGCATGGACCTGCAGTTTATGAATTCTGGCTCAAGGTGTTGCAAAATTCTTACCTTGATATAAACCTGAGAGAGACAGAAATCTCCTCAGTAGCAGGAATGAGTAATAGCAACACAGACTGTGATTGAAGAGACTCTCTGTGGGAAAAAAGAAAAAAAAAAGGGATAATGGGCACTCTGTTTTGAATAGTGAAAAAAAAAAAGCAGGGAACTATTCACTCTTTTCTTTTGTCCAGACTGGTCCATTTCTTACCTGGCTTGAAAGTAGGATGTGTTTGCATGATGTGTGTGGTAGGATCACATGTGTTTGCATATTACAGTCTCTGATACCTGACTTTGGGGAGTCAAAGCATGTGCATTGAGAAATCATAGGGTGCTTCCTTCAATGACTTGAAGTAGGTACTTGTGTCTAGACACACTGGCTACTGCTGCTCTCATTCCTGTACAAAAAAAAAAAGCAGCATCAGGGAAAGACTCAGCCCTGCAACCTGCTTGAATCCCATGAGTCAGGGCAAGGGAGTTGAGTAAAAAGGAGGACACTGTACTGTGGTTCTAACAGCATATTCTCAGGCTGAATTTACTTTCATGCTTTTCACCATCAAAAAGTGATGTCAATAAGTTCTAGATAGAAATGGAGAGAGAAGTAGGTTTCTTTTTAGTTATCCTTTCAAAAATATGCTCCACCATGACCACTGAAAAAACCAGGGAAACAATTTAATAATCAGAACTGTATTAATTCATGTTTCAAAAGCTGATCCACATTCTGGTTTTGATTTGGTTTTCAGCTTCTTTTGTACAAAAATCTGCCCTATCTTTGGAGCAGATAAAACTGAACAGAACAGAGCAGAAATGAAAATCTAGAGATTGTTAAAGAAACATCACTGCAGCTCCTGTGGTGTCATTACAAGCACATTGCACTGACAGGAGAGGAACATTGCTCCTTTTCCTTTCCTTTCAGCTAATTGTGAAAGCCAGGGCAGAGACCCTTTCCTGATAGAGGATGAGATAGATGAACTGATCTTTGTCTTTCTAGCAGATGACATGGCTGTGATTCCAAGCTGCAGGGTGCCACAGATGGCTGAGAAGACATTTGCACAGCTTAGGTTCAGAGAATGGGCACACAGTGCAAAGATATTAATGCATTTCCCAGCTGAACATTTGTGATAGACTTGCATGGTCATGGTCTCAGGCCATTAAGATTTACTGCCTGCTGACATCTCCAGACTCATGCTGCAGATTCAGGATAAACCTTGGAAGAATGAAAACAGAAACATTATGAAAGCTAACATGGATAGGAGCTGGTTTAGGATTTGTGCAGTATGTTTATGTAATTTATTGGACTGTTCTTTTTCAGAGATATTGAGTATAAGGAACTTCAGTTGTCACTGGACCAGGTTACCATTTCTAAGTCACAGTTTTCATGCAGAAACTCAGTATCTACCTCGCAGGAAACAAGGAAAATAGTAAAACCCAAAAGTAATAAAATGAAAGCAAAACTCAGAACAACACCTTACCCACAACAGGTAAAATTTTCAACATTATTTACTTACCAATTGTTGTCACAGAGTGCTTGGGAGAGGACAGAGGTCACCCAGAAGTGAACTTACTTTAAACCTGGCTCTATAGTATGCTCTGCCACAGGAACTCCCCTGTAGGCTGGAACACAATTAGACCCTTTTGTTCTTGCAGTGGACAGCACAAGTATACAAACCAACTCCTGTGAGAGATGGAAACATAAAAACTTTGGGATATGGAGTATGTAAAGGACTTCAAAACTGCTGTGCTTTCTTGGTAAAAAAAAAAAAGAAGAAGAAAAATGTGTACGAAGAACAGGTGTGATGTGAAAATTTGTGCTAGTGTAGGATGCATCTCGTTCACTGTTGATATGGACTGGAGCACTGTGTCCAGTTCTGGGTTTCTCTGGTCCAGAGGGACAGGGAACTACTGGAGAGAGCCCAGCAGAGAGCTACAAAGATGATGAGGGACTGGAACATCTCTCTTATGAAGAGAGGCTGACAGATGTGAGGCTGTTTAGCCTGAAGGAGAGAAGACTGAGATGGGTTCTTATCAATGTTTATAAATATCTAAAGGGTGGGTGTCAAGAGGATGGGCTCAGTCTCTTTGCAGTGCTGCTCAGTGACAGAACAAGAGGCAACAGGCACAAACTGGAACACAGAAAGTCCCATAAGCAGAAACTTCTTTACTGTGAGGGTTATGGAGCACTGGAACAGGTTGCCTAGAGAGGTTGTGAAGTCTCCTTGAACTAGATGATCTCCAGAGGTCATTTCCAAGCCTTACCATTCTGTGATATGCACAGTATAGGTATTAGCAGCATAAGGATGGTGAACAACTTGCCATAAGAATGAATCCTACCACTGGAGTGGGATTTGGAATGCCCCTTAGTGTCACTGGGTGAGCTAAAACCAGCTGAGAAAAGAAACTATGTGACTGGCTATAAGATTTGGTTGGTGAGTCTGACATCCACTATGAGCCATTCTGAAACTGCAATGAATATTGCTGGAAGGGGCTACTATTACCTCAAAACAGCAGAGAATGCAGCCAGCACATATATTCCATTCAAAACAGTGAGAGCCCAAAGAGCACTTGGAGCCTGGAGAGGAGGGTGGAAGAGAGTGAGAAAACAATTGTGATAAAAACTTCTGCCCCTGGTATTTACAACTGCCTTCATTTACTAGCTAAAATCCAACTAGCAAAATTATTAAATAAACCCTTAACATTGGGATTACAAAATAGCATTTTGTCCCCATGTTGAGGGAAGGTGAAGTTATCATGAAGACAAGGAACTTCAAATTCCCTGTAAGACAGTGAGATGGCAGCTCGAGGAGGCTCAGCTCAGGGTGCCCTTATGATATGTTCTGTAGTTCCATATAAAAGTTATTAATTTACCTCTTTTAACCCTCTTCCCTTCCTCCCCCACCCCACCTTTGTTTTTTTTCTCTCTCCCAGCAATACAGCTCATTCCAAACAGACAAACTGGAATGCAGCCAGGTGGGAAACTGGCGCTCCAGCCCTGCAGTGAACGCTGCCACCATTCAAGAACAAAACTTCCATTCAGAAAACAGTGAACTTTTATATGCTCCATCATACAGCTTGCCTTTCTCCTACCATTATGGACACTTCCCCGTAGACTCTCACGTCTTCAGTAGCAAAAAGCAAATGCTTCCTTCGAAGTTTGGGCAGTCTCAAGGAGCACCTTGTGAAGTGGCTCGATTCTTCTTGAGCACCCTGCAGACAAATGGAGAGTGCCAGTGGCATTATGCCAACTCCTTGGTACCCAACAGCCAGTCACCAGCAAAAAATCTTCCTGATCAGCCGGTGAACATAATCCGACATAACCTCGCACAGAGTTATGAAGGTGGGTGTCACTTAAAAAAAAGAGAAAACAAAGAAAAGCAAAGCTTTGGGGGGCCCGGGAAAGATTTGTGATTGTCGTTTGAAAACAAGGATTACAAGGTGCTTAGGAAACATAGAAAATCAGAAACAGAAGGGTAATAACTGCTGTGTTTATAGTATTGACGTGTTCATCTCTCTTCACATTGCCATTACCGCTTGATTTGGAATATTATCAAAGCATCAGCTGCAAAAATGTATTCACTGGAATCACTTCTAGAGCCACCTCTTTAATAGTGACACAGTTTACCTTCACTTTATGCACTATTAGACTTATTTAGTGGAACTGATCAGGTAAATAATTGATGAAGTCAGAAAGAAACAAATGTACTTCAGCTCACACACAGAAATTAAAATAAACGCCACCTATTTCCATAAAATTGAAGGTTGTCCTGAGTATGAAGCCATTCTGAATGTCTTTACCTTACAGTTAGTGCAGTGAATGAGAATGAGGCACAGTGTCTTCTGCTTTCCTTGACAATGTCTTCAGTGCTCTTCCCCACCAACTGCATCAGCTCTCTGTACAAATGGTCAGCTCAAGTACTTTGAAGGAAGTACTGAAGACAGTGACTTCTCTGAGGTGGCAACCTATAAGAAATAACCTTGCAAAGCTCTAAATTACCTAAATACAAATAAGTCCAAGATACACTCTAATTCAGATTTCATAAACATTCTATCTGTGTGCAGAACCACTTTGATTAATTAAGAATCACTGATGAGGACTGACTGGTTAATATACTGTTATAAAGTTAGAAGGAAACAGTAATTTCTTCCAGCTTCATTGAGGATGGGATGGAGGAAGCAATACTGGAAATTTAAAATAGAAGTGACATTAGATACCTTAGAAAGAAGATGTTAAAAGTTGAGCAAGCTACAACAGACAGAAATGAGTATCAGACACTGAATGTGTCTCCCCCAGATAAGCAAACAACTTCTGTGCAGAATTTTGTCCCCGACAGGACCATTTTACTTCACCTAGCTAATTGACCTCATGTAGCTGACTGCAGCATTTTATTTTACTGTTCTGTGTTTAGGTTGAAAATAAGCAATACTGCAGTTCTTCTTACAGCCTGGTGCACGTTGAATGCTTTTTTCTCAGCTCATGATCCTCTAATTGTGCTGGCTTCCTTTTTATTGAAGTTGTAGACTGGGTGTGAAAAGGAACAGCTTTAGATCAAAAATAAGAAATGGTTTTGTGCTTTCTAAATATGCTATATCTTTGTGGAAAAGGAATAAAATCTCCATCTTGTAAGGATAAAGGTAAGGACTGAAGTCAATCCTGCAGATAAGTCTACAGAGGCAAAGCTATTCTAGGTGGACAGAAGTCAGCCAAGATCTTCTCTGCTTCCTGACTAACAAATGCCATGAGACTGACCAAGAAAGTAGATCCACCCCTTGTTAGTTAGAGGTTGCCCATCAGATGCACTGAGAATAGCTACAGAAACAACAGCCAGCTCAGAGAACAGTCTGGAAAACTGATTGTGGCCATAAAATTTGCCAGGAAAGACCAGCAAGCAGCAAGAGATTTGCCATCAGTCAGTTGATATGGGCAGACATCCCCTAGTAAATCTATCGTCAGAAGTATTCCACAGGAATCCCGTTCAATATGTTAGGGTAAAAAACTTCCCAACAACAAAAAAAAGGGCAAGCAACTGCTAGTATATTCTAGTTTGCTCACACATTTGATCACCTTCACCATTTCCCCCTGAGCAAGAAAATGGAGTTGTGACACCAGTGGATCAGTCTACTTCTACTTTAGATTTTGTTGCTTAAGTTGGAATATGTGGATTCCCTTTTGATCACAGATGGATTTTAATGGATGTTGAACTATTGGGCATTTGAAGAAAACTGATGCTACAATGAAATCTCTGAAAAGAACTTAGAATTGTACTATTTAGGAAAGAAAAAAAGAATATAGTCCACTCAGGTCTAGTGAAAGATCACTGCTTGAATCCACACACAGTGTTAGGAGAGGGGAAAGGAAAATGGAGCCTCCACTGCAAACAAGATCTACATCTAATTGTTCCAGAGTTTACTGCCTCCTGGGGTAGAATTAGCCCTGTTGTACTTCTGCTGAGGCTTGTGGCTGAACAGAAATCTGAACCTTTGGAAGTGACTTTTTGCTTTGAATTGAAAAGGGCATCTGATCTTCCTTACATTATCAACTGCTGTTTTTTTTCCAGTGGTTCACTGAAAAATCTGACAGCCAGTAAGCTTCAAAGCAGAGAGGATCTGTTTAGCTTCATTATCTTCAATCCAAAGGCAATGCCAAGTATGACATCTGGCAACCGGGTTGGATGCAAGGGCTATTCCACATCACATCCATAGAAGCAGATGCCAAAAATGCCTTAGGCCAGAGACATTTTTCTCTATGGAAAATAGCTTCTTCTGGAGAGATCAGAGATTTTTAGATGATCATGTCAAGCCATCAAAGCTCTGGAAAAGCACGTAGCAGATAAAAGTGCCTGCCAATCAGATGCTGCTGCCTCAGAATCTGGTTTTGAATCTTCTTCCACTTTTTTTTTCCAGCTGGCCCAGTCACCAGAAAACTCACTTCAGAGAAGGCAACCATGTTCTTAGCCAGGGACATTTCCTTTGTCCACTTGAACAGATTACTGCAGTACCTGCTTCTCATTAAGTTATGCTGTTGGTCAGTCTCTGCTATCTGTGTGAAGCTTAGTGCCACTATTGTGACTACTGGAAGAAGTATGACATTGTTGAGAAGTGTATTTCACTAGGGACAAAGAGGTCTTGATAATTATGTTGTCTTACTATTGGTTTTGGAGGGAGAATAAAGGAGATCACGGAAATTACAACATCAGCTCGTGCCACAGATGATTTACAATTAGGGTTTGGACTAGGAGACAGCACAGATATTGAGGTCATCTAAAAAATGTCTTTTTCATGGACATGGACAGTATTAAGATCTGTTACATCTTGGCCTTGATTGAGACAAGGGATTATCAGTGTGCTCTTGTGAGACAGGAGCATGCAACCTGAGCAGTACAGTGGCTCTGCTCATTCATCTTCAGCACAACTCAGAGCAGTTGAAGAATTGCTCCTCTTCTCTGAAGCCTTTCTTGCACAAAGGGTTAGGAAACATACTGAAACATCATGGGCTGTCTTCCCAAACATTCAGTAACTGTCAGGAGTACACTCTTCTGAGATCAGAAAGCTCAAGGAAAATGGTGCCAGACAAAGCATGCATGATCAGGGCTTCCAGTTATGTCTTAAAAAAGATGTTTTTTCATAGACAGTATACAAAACTCTGCTGACCAGGAGTGCATATCTTTTTTTTCATGAAGATCAATGCTGAGTTCCAGGCTTTCTTTACTTTCAGCTGGTTCCAAGATGTCTGTCTTTCATTTCTACTGAAATAGATGGAGCTGGTCTACCTTTTAATGCCTTGGTACAGAAAAGCATGTTTGTGAATTACATACCTTTTCTTCCAGTGTACTTCCAACAAGCACCTTTCCCCACTGAGCACCATCTGATCTTTGCACTGTTTAAAGGTGAAGAGGGAATGCTTCTCACCACAGCACTATGTTTGACAGGGGAAAGATTGCTCCAGTGTACTTTAGCTATGAATAGAAACAAAGACCAATACTTCCTATTCCTGCTTGGAAGGTTGGCTGCTGAAATCTGAGCAGGTTGCCAGGTGATGGGGCTCTTATCTCCAGGTTTTCCTAGGCTTGCCTGAGCTGCCCTCTGTGCACCAATGGGAAATCATTGCCAAGGATTAACAGCGACACAATGCCTGAAGCACTGAGTTCACTGCTGCAGTTGTAGGCTGCTAATAGAGGCAGTGTAAGCAAGTATAGAAGGCCTTTCTAGAAAGCTGCTATCACTCTGGTATGTTACACAACCTTAGATGAGCAGTTTACCTCACTCAGCATAGCTGTATCACTCCGGAAGAAGAGTGGTCCAGAAAGCATCCCAAATTAATGCACTGACATCAATGACTGTAAAGCATTTCCAGCACTGGAGAAGTGCAGAATGCATGGGAATCCCACGCATCTGCTGAGGCAGGTACTCTGGCAACTGCCCACGTGCCAGATGGTTGGGAATAATCCCAGGGCACTGTCCTACAGCAATAGAGAGCAGCTGCTCAGCTTTCTAATAACTTCCGTATGAGAAACTCCCCAGGCAGAGTCTGTCCCAGCACATCCCTGCTTTCTGTATGCAAAGGGAGACAAAAGCAGATTTAATACTAGCTCCAGTAGCTGTTCTAAATGTGAATGGACAAAAATGACTGTGCTCTGTTGCACTGCAGACATGACTTGCTGAACTGTCTGGTCTAACTCCACAAATGTGCTGACAACTTTAATGGAAGCCTGAAAATGATTAACCCAAATGCTTACCTTCTTTATCAACAAAAGAGATGAAAACCACGTTTGAGAAACAGGATAAGGCAAAATGGATAATATCCTGTAAATCTCCAAAGCATGCAAATTACTTCTTGGTACCAAGGAGGCAGTCCCATGGAATCCAAGAAAATAAAAAGGAAGAAAACCAGAGGCCAACTGGTGGCTGTAGTGCTTCAGCTTCCTAGAATAGTGGACTCTGAAACTAGAAAAGGACAATCTTTGGTTCAGAAATAGTGTAGAGCCATGAGGTAACAACAGTGCATGCTCTTTTATATATAGATATATATATAAATGTGTAGTAACAGAACACACCTATCACTGCTATGGATGTCACAGGTGGGAAAAACACTAAAACCAATATATCAGATCAGTTACATCACATTAATGATGTATCAGTAGCTCTCAGCATGTATACTGATTTCATAGTAAAGATGTCAAATCTAGAGTTCAAATTATAGTAATATAATGACACAGGAAAAATTTCCAAGTTCAACTCAATCATGACTGAAACCCTGTTTTGATTTGTGATCTAAGAGGGCCATTTTTCAACAGCTGATGAGAACTCGGTTTACTGAGGACTGCATATATTTCTTGGTACAAAATATATGCAGGGAAATAAGAATAATTTGAAAGGTTGTTTCTAGGAGGGTGGTGGGTTGTTCAAGAAGAAATTGGATCCAGATTCCTGTTTTAAATTCTGGTGTTAATTATGTGGTGCAACTCCCTCTGAAATTAATGAAGCTCTGCATATAAAAAAAGGTACAATTGAGCTATTTCTGTTTCCTCTGTTATACATGAAGTCCTTGCCAGTCTACTATAGCACAGGGAGTATTTAATTATTAGTAGGTACAGTTACATCAGCAACCACTACAGGGGAACTCCAAAACTTTTAAGACATTGAATAAATTAAAAAAACAACAAACACAAAAAAAAAACCCAACAGAAAATCCCTTTTCCAAAAGGCACTTAGGTGTCCAGGGCTTTCAGTGAGCAAAACACAAACTAGAGTTTAGGTTTAATTTGAGAAATCTTCTAAGTGCCTCATTTAGCATTTAACATAAAACTTCCAAATATGCCTTAGAGGAGCAGTAAAACTGTCAAACTGTTCACATAAGACAGTGCAAAAAAATTAGTACACACCTAATTTTAGCCATACTGCTCAACCAGTGCCTTTTTCCCTTAGCATTTGTAGGTAGGAATGTTTAAAAGGAAAAGTTGCATAAGCCGAGCAGAAAATAATAAAGACAATTCAAATTATTTCAAGAGTTCAGCTACCATGCAGAAACTGAAGAGAAAACAAAGATTACTCAATCTACTTGGAAGTAAAAAACTGACTAGAAATTCTAGGTTTATACTCTCATACTTCCTTGAAAATGTAATAATCTAGTTTCTGATTTTCCATGCTTACCGAGTTTAGTACTCTCACATTCAAACTCTCTCAATGTATGTTGCATTTATATTTTACACATACAGCTTTAGTATAATATTTTAAGAATCAAAAAAGCAGAGATAGAGCATTCCTCGAGAAGTATTTATGTTGCCTTTCAAGAGATATTTTCAGTATATGATGCTAGTTTTTTCTGAGAAAAAGCAAAGCCTTTGAAGTCTAGATATTACTTATATAGATATATGTATAGATATCATATGTATTTATAATACATATCTATCTATATATTACATCAAATAGATATCACAAATTAATACTACACACTTTCTCTTCTTAGAAGGACAAGTTCTGTTTCACTTTAACCACTGAATCATTGACATGTTACAAATGTTACCCATTCTTTGGTAAATATTTGATAAATCTCTGAAAAAAAAACTTACTTAAGGTCAAACAGCTCGATAGCAAGTCACATTCCCAAGTATTTATTTGGTTTAAACTTCTCAATTTAACCATATTAATAATGACAGTGATTCACAATTATTCACTCAAATAAACAAATAGGCATTTCACAAGGAAAACCTTTTAGGAATTGTTCAAGACCACTGGGTCTTCTGAATGGTTTTTTGTTATTGTTGGTTTTGGGTGGTTTTTGTTTTATTTTACTTTTCAGCACTCTCTTAAAGAGAGTTATCCAAAGCCCCCGAGGCAAATGGGAATGTCTCTATCTTCTCTGGGATTTGGATCTGGCCCAAACCAAATGGGCATTACAGTTCAGTCATAAAAACTGTTAAGAGTTGAACTATTAAATGAGCTCACTGTCAGTAATTAACATGTTTTGTCTTTCCTGCAAGTGCCCATATCAAACAGAAGATACAGCCAAGATGCTCTAGCCGACAACTTTGCAAGCTGCACAGCACCCATGCCAGGCAGCAGATACAAAGAAGAGATTTATGATTCTGGCATCACGAAATCCAACAAAATAGAAACCAGAATTCAGCCACCTCACCACCTCATTAAAGAAGAAAACAAGTTGGCTTTTAATAGAGACCTGCAAGAAAAAATAAGCATTAACGACAATTCTTTTTCAAACTCACTAGCTAACTCTTTGCTGCCAAAATCAGAAAGTTTCCAGTCTAAAGCTATAGGACAATTAAGTCATCTCCTGCCAATGCCCTCAGTATATGAGCAAACAAGAAGGATTTGTATGAAAGAACCCAAATATGGGCATATTAATCACCACACTACAAACCTAGGAGAACTGGACAGCGATGAGAGAATGAGTGTAAAGCTGGATCATGACTCGGGAAGCGAACGTGTGATGGATGTGAGACCCTCTGGACAAGTTCCATTTGTGCTTCTAAATTATCACCATGTATTAGCCAAACATGGCACATTTCAAACTTCATCATGTACAGCAACGGGACACGTAGGAGAAAACTACGGCTACAATTCCGAGGAAGTAAATACATTTCTTTACAAAAACCAAAGCCCCTCATCAGCTTCTTCCCCAGAAACCCACAAGGAATCTGCACTACCCCATTATATTGGAACTTCTGTAATAATAGCCAATGGAAGGTGACAGTAATAGAGGAGTATTTACATTTAATTAAGAAGCCAAACTCTAATGATTTGCAAAAAGCATGAGAAAACATGGTTACATTTACTGAGCATAGCTGAGGTCAATGAGGGACAGACTCGTGTGGTCCTGGCAAGCCATGTGTAATGATACCTTCAAGGTCAGGAAAAAAACCCTGCATCCAGCTTCTGTGCTTTGTTGTCAGAGATTAAGCTCTGGTGCCAGTGAGAAGACATGTTACAGATCTTATTTTTGTTATTTTATAGTGTGCAACAAAATTTAATGATAGGTGTTATATGCAGAGATTTATATGAAGAACATTTTTTTTCCTTAAGCCCTCCTTCCCAAAAGACATTCACCATTTTTTTTATCGTTATCATAAACTATACATTCTAGTTTAGGTATTTTTGGCAAATTGTGTGAAACCTTACATCAACTCTCCCCCCGTGTGTTAAACACCCTGACAAATGAACTTTGTTTAAAGGGTGTTGATTTTCAGTATCTGTAATACAGCTGTACTAACTGAACGCAGTATGAAAAAAACCCTTATTTATTAATTATCCCAAAGTTCTCAAACTAAATAAATCAAATCTAAATTTGATTTATTTAATATAGCTTTCAGTGTTCTAAGATCGTTATCACCACCATTTATCTTGAAGAGGAATTACATGACAAATTAATACATACAAAGATACCTATTAAAGGGTTACAGGTCTTGTCATGGCAAATTGGGACAAATCACATAGCAGGAACTAAAGACTATTCCCCATTAAAAAGTTCTAAAATGTGTGTTTCACTGAGTATTCTGGGAGAAGGTTGTGCAGATTTTCAAGCTGGCTAGTCAAAAACACATCTTATTAATAGCACCAGAAATATTTTCTTTACAGTCAAGGGAATCATGAATGTTTATACTTATACTATATGAAGTTTACAAATGAGATGTATGAATCCTTGTGTGTTTAATTGACATCAGCCAGGCCACTTTCTTTTTCAACCCCAAATGTTGTGTGCTCTTGAGAAAACAACGAGTGGCTCTCTAAATAACAGCTGTAAATCCCAACAATAAAGGTTGTTGAAGAGCTGAGTCAGCTATACTTATCTAAATATCTTAGTTCAGTTCAAGGCTAATTTACACTTTTAAAACTTTTTGTCATCAGACTCTCTCTAAGGATACCCTCCCTTAATAAAATGCTTATCTGGCTTGTGCAATATAGGAAAACACTTGCTCATTAATTGCACCCTGTCAGAGAAAAAAATGCAATGAATTACATACTTTTAAAATGGCATGTTTTCTGTCTTTATATGCAGCAATAATATTCAGTCACCTCTTTGCATGTATGAATATTTATTGCTGTAAGTACATAAAACTACTTTTTAAACATGTTTGAAAACTATTTTCAGTACTTTTATTGCTTCCTATTAAAAGGTTAACAGAGAAGGCTTTATTATGAAGTTAAATTAATATTCACTTGGAAGCTCACAGTTTTTCTGACTTCTAAAAAAAGCATGAAAATTATCTTTCATGATATTTTTTAAAATGCTTAATCAGCAATTATCAGGGTACTGACTTAAAAAAAGAAACAACAAAAAAAAAACAAGAGCAGAACCAAACCAGCATATTCACTCACAAAGAGTAACTGCACTTCTCAGTTCATCTAATGCTAGAGAATCTACCAAGGGGTCAGAAATGTTCTGAGTGAATATTATTGTCATTCTGACTAGAAATTGAAGTGATGAGACACAAGCTGGTCTTTGGTGAAAAGCCTTCTCAGCCTGTGTGACTAAGGAACAGACCCAACTCCTTCAAAGACATAATTTGTGTTTGCTAATTTTGTTAAATAAAACCCATACCTTATAAAGAAGTAACTGACATTTTTTCATCATCAGAAAGAAACCTAATGCACAGCTTTCATACTGCACTTTATACCTCATTAGTGGCATTGCTGCACACAAAGCAAATTTTGTATAATTTTCTAAGTACTTCTCACTATAAAAACGTCTTTTCAGGAAGGTAGATATTAGGCTTTGGCTAAAACAATGCCATTCATATTTTTCAGTAACATACCACAAAATACTTTTCCAGCATCTACCTTGTTATTCACACTTCCAGGTTTGAGGCAATGAGTCTGAGCAGAGATGTTCCATCATTCTCCTGCAGATGTTTTACAGTATGTTACTCAGGCATGTGAACTTTCCCTGTCAGGCAATAATGAATTTATTATGCATTCACATATGATAACCCAGGGTAAGTTTCAGAAAAGACCTATGAGTAAAAAAAGCAAACGCGTGAAACATTTTTCCTGCCATCCCAGAATAGAAACAGCAATTGCATGTTCACATCTGGAATGTGAGTAAATGACATGGAGAGAAAAACACGAGTGTGAAGTCAGTGAAACTGCAGATGTTTGTAGCCAACTCATCCCAACGGCTGCTGACAGTGGAGAGGCTTTGCATAATCACAAAAAATTCTGTCACAGAAGTGGAGTGTGAATTGGAATATATGATGAAAAAAATCTCATTTCTTTCTGCCATACTTGTCTGAGCCACTATAGATATTTTTTGTCATGTGACTTGATAGGATTTGAACTCTTAGGAGAGTTTGGACCTCACAAGGAAGTGGTAAGAGAGAGAAGTTCTAAACGGGATGTTTTCACCAAAATGTGAAGTTGAAAATATTAACCCCATATTGAGATCACGAATTAATAACAGAAACACCCCAATGTAAATAAGGTGGTAAGGGAACAGACTTGTCTCCAGGTCACAGCTGCCCTGTAATTAAAAAAAAAGCTATTAGAGTAATATAATTAATTTAAGCACAGTGGGCAATAGGTGTAAAATAGAATCTATCACTGAGATACAGTGCAAACGAATGGGAAACCTGACAGAACACCAGTATTTCTCTGAAAATGACAAAACAGGACACCAAGTTATTTTTCAGCATTTCAGTCATACTCCAAAAACAATGCAAAATTTTATTGTTACATTTTCCCCCTGAACATTAGATTTTGCTTTTTTTTTTTGGTAATATATGATACAGATAAAAGCTATTTGGCAAATGTAGGTGAAAAAAGCACGCAAAACAACCAACCTATTAATGCTCAGAATTACATATGTATTCCCTAAAAATGTAAACCATTTTTGCTTATTTATTATGTAAAAGAAAACTGTTAAAATGTTAATAAAATCCTGTAGCCAAAGGAAAAGTGAGTTGGAATTCTTTTTTACTATAAAAAACAGGGTTTCACAAGGAACAATATTGCATATTTGTAAATTTATTTCAATTGTAATATGTACTATATTTGATAGTTAACATTCTATAAAATACAAAATACAAGAATATTTTTTAATTTATTTTTTAGCCACGTTGCATTTTAAAGGAAGAGCCTTAGTGATTTGAAAATAAAACAGAAACACTCATGAAATGCAAGAAACTCAAAGACAACATCAGTTTGCAACACTTCCCCTCAGTTGTTTTTTCTCAGCTGTGTTACATGGCCTCAGCCAGCAGCACACCATCACTTTTTGACCTCTGTTCTTTCCTCAGTCCAGATTTAATTTCTTTGGTGTCTGATAATTTCTGCAGTAACTTATGCATTCAAATGATTTATCAAACCAGTTGCCCCCCAAGAATCAGCTCTCTGCAGCACAAATCTTTTTCATGAAAGATATTAAGCTACACTTTTATATTTTAATATAGCTACTGTATATTCCAAAGTAGTAGCAGAGAGTAATTTTTTAGATTGCTGATGTCTTGCAGCTGAAGTAGAAAAAGCAAAGAAATGAACAAAACATGTACAATAAAGAGGCAGCATCAAGAATTAAAGTGCTTTAACATTTCTAGCTAACAGCTCTTGAAGCAGACTGTATTTATTGGATATATTTTTTAAAGTGCTCTGAAGTCTTATAATTTATTTTATTTTTACCTGATGTGAGATGTGCTGCTTGAACTCTTAAATGTTAAGTACATTATTATTTCTTTGAATCTTGGGAAACAGTGTTGACACTGACTGGACACAACCCACTTACTCCTCCTGAACACAGATATGTGCCAACACACCCAGCCTGCTCAGCAGAAGTTTTCCTATCAAGAAACAATCTCTACAAATATTTTCACAATGTGTAATAAGAAATGTTATAAGAGTCCGGGAGGACAAAAAAAAATGAAGTCACAGAAATACAGACACTGTAATAAATGTATTTTGAAAGCACTTAATCAAGAAAATAGTTGAAGATATGACATCAGCCTCATAATGAAAGATGTGTTTTACTAATCTAGACAGATGAATGAAATGAAAACATTTTCAGTGCATTACTTCTGGATCTGAAGTTGTCTGATTCTCTCCATACCTATGCCCAGACACACTCTACACCACATTTGTCTATCCTGCATAAAGAACAATAATAGAAGTCATTTATTTTTATTTTTTTTTAATAACATTCTGTGGCTTTCTGGGTGTGCCAGGTCTGGTACAGAAAGAATAAAACTCCAGGCTGCACTCCCTATCTCCCTACTCCCTAGGTGAGTGTGGTCCAGAGACCTTCCCTGGCCTTCTCAACAGGAACAGCTCCTGTCAGGAGGACCCTACACCTCTGGCCAAAAGACAACTGATGTTTTCTGTGAGACAATCTTTGGTTCCCCGACGTAGAGGTCGGGTTTGTAAGAAACACTTCATCCAACTCAAGGCCATTTCTTCAAGACAACGGGTAGTTTCACATACACAAGTCAAGGCAAAACAGTATTTCCACAGCACCACCCTAAGCTCCAAACAACCATGTTTGCAGAAAGGAAGTTCCTACCCGATGGAAAAAAAAAAAAATAAATGGGAATAATCTTGCAACTCGAAGTCAGAAAAGAACAGTCAGCAGGACAGCTATGTAGAAATCCAAAAGGAACATCAGCAACCAGGAAATATTGCAGCATTTTACTATTTAAATAGCTGTCTGTCTGTGAGGCTGCAGCTGAGTGAAGGTTTTTGTGCCTAGAAAAGGGGAGAACAAGATTTCAGGAAGCACTTCAAGTCAAACCCCAATGCATGACCTGGTCATGAAAAGAAATCTCTACAGCTTCTCATCAGCCTCTATGGAATATGAGCAAAATCAAGGGTGCTTCCCAGAGGCACAGCCTGCAGCACTAAAATCAGTTTTAGCTACAGATACTGTATTGAGGGGCAGATCTACAGGTACAGAAGTTTTATACAACCCTGTGGTTGGAAAACCAGTACCAGAGCTATGCTCTCCACAGCTGAGCTGCAGCAGCATGGGCTGCTCATGAGCTGCTTGAAAGGAAAAGTAGAAGTGAAGGTGCAGAAGGAAGATGTGTGTGCACAGATATTATAATATATATTATATATATATTAATATATATATAAAAATGTTTTCTTCTTCTGTATTTAAACTGTTATTAACCCTGAGTCAAGTTTCATTTGATTTTAATACGCTTCAACATTTGATTCTGAAACAAAGGTCGTTGCCAAAAATGAACAGTCCAAAGCAGTTTTGCAAGCATCTGGTGGGAAAAAGCAAAGGCCAGTGTTCATGTGTATCATTTTCACTGTGCCAATTAACAGCTGTCTACACTCCACTGCACAGTTCTATGGAATACTGATGTGCACTCTTCCATGATGGGAGGCATGGGGGAAAACAAAACAGTAGAGTGTGGAGGACCAGGCACACAGACAAATCCACTGTGATATGGAGCATAAAATCCTAAATGTATTAGGCACAATGATATTTCTAGCACTTGCTGCCAAGCCACCTAAACCCCATGATGTGAGAACTACTCTCTATTACCATTACAGACTAGTTGCCTTGTTTTAAGACTTCTTGGCTAAGTAACTGAAACAAACTCCTAAAATGTACAGATTGTTTACAAGGTGAACTTTAACCTAAAAACCCCCATTTCTGGCTAGCAGACAGAAGTTCTTTGTGGAAATCAATTTAGCTGATCCACCTTCAGTAGGGACAAGGTAACATAATAAGCAGTGCTTCCTACTTGAGGAAATGAAGCTGGCCACATCACACCTACGACAGGCTTCTTATTTGCAGAGAACTGTTTGAAGTGCTGTGGTGGCCAAGCCTCCTGGTGCAAATTTTCCTTGCCCAGAAGAAAAACCTGACAAGCTGCCATCACACAGGAGCTCCCACATGCCTGCTTCACTCTGCTTTCTGATCATGACCGAGCTGTTATTACATCTAACCTTGAACTGTGTAGCCCCCCCCTGAAGCAAGGTACTTACTTGCAAATGGTTGGTACACTACTCCAGTGAGCTATTCCTACAGGAGCTAAAGTATCTTCTATAAGTCAAAGGAGATACAAGATTATTTACTCTTATCCAATTGACTACAAGGGGTAGAGTACAAATAATTGAGATAATCAATCACAGTTCTGAAGCACTGATGGAAAACTCCAAAACCTCAAGGCAGCCACAAGAGAGTTGGACCTGAGACCAAAGTACAGGACACATGGAGAAGAACCAAATCAGCAAGGCTGAATTCAAGACCTGAATTTAAACACAGTGGTAATCCCAAAAATTCAGAAATATAAAATGAGTTCTTCCAGCTGTTTCCACCGCAGACAATGCATAAACCAGAATTCAGCTGAAAAAAACCAGTAAAAAAGTAGTGCACTGCATTGTGCTAACAAACAATAAAAACACAGAGACACAAAAAGGAAATATTGAACCACTCCAGTTTATCAAAGGAAGTGTGTAAATGAAAAGAAAGTTCTCTTCATTGCAAAGTATTCCTTTGCAATCAGGCTTCTTTAAAGAACAGTTGCTTACAAAGAATGGAAACATAGATGTGGCTGAAAGTGAATAGAAAAAGAATAAAGGCCTTCAGCAGTGAGAAAACCATTTGTTCTTAACTCTTGAATTGTGTCAAAGACACCAGAAATCAGAAGAAGAAAAATAAAATCAAATTATCAAATAACCTTCCCACCTTTAAGCAAGTTTAGCTGCTTGGTGTCAAACACTAAAGAGTCTCCCTTTGAGCTGCGAGCTCTGCTATGAATGCTTTGGGACTATGAGGTTTCTTAGCATGTCAAAAGAGTTGCCATCTGGGTGCACAGTCTCCACACCCTTGCCTTCTTCATGCACTTGAAGGAATCCATAATCATCTATCCCAACTATCCACGCAATTGGGCCCTCCTCACTGTGGAGATGGACTTGCTTACCACTGTGAATAAAGAGCAGCAGACTGTTAGGAATGAATTGGTGGACACTGCACAAACAAGAATAGCTTGTAAGACTAATGTCTAGCAGAGTTATTTTTATTTCCCACTTCACTGGTCCTTTACAGGGAATGATTTTTCAGCAGCATTTTGTACCTGCTTTCATTTCCTTCTGTGGAACTATCAGAGTTGGAGTTAATCCAAACAGTCTTTTTTTTAATAGAAAACATGTAAGTACAGCAGCCTCCTCACTAGATAAACAAATCACTCCCAGTTCTCTTTGTTTTGAGATGATACATGTAAAATACCTAAAAGCATTCTTTAATTAATGCTAATCCATTGAGTTTACCATGTGCTATTTTAATTCTCCCTCAAAAAATTACATGGCAATAAATAATTATAAATACTACTTGGTAATAAATTTAATTAAGTCGCTAGTATTAAAGGCAATATAGTAGAAAAAAAAAAAAAGACAAAATATCCATCAGTTTTAAGTTCCTTGAAAGAAAGTTCAAGAAGAAAATTCCACTTACCTGTGTATCCAGTATTTGTAGTAACGGGGAAGAACTCCGTTGGGCCCTTTCTCCTGGAAAATATCTATCAGCCTCTCCAGCACAGTTACAGTTCTTGCAATAAGACAGTCTGCAGTTAAAGGCTTCAGCTTTGTCCCCTCTTCCTTATTAAATTTTCTGATGAGATCATTGATGCATATGGTGGGGTTGCTGTTATTCACGTTAAATCCAAAGCCTGCACAAGACAAAGCAAAAGAAGAGGACAGGATCTCTAAATATGAGCATTTTATTACCACGAGAAAGTCAGTACTTTCTTCAAGTACTTGCTACAATTATCTCTAAGGATCTTTCCAGTAGCTGTTTTTCTTCAGTCTCTTACCCCTTTAAATCTTCCTACTTGTGCAAGTACAAATTTCTGTCCAGATTTTACTTGATCTTTGCCCTTAAAATGTCTCCTCAGAATTGCAGAAACAATTCCAGTGCAGAATTGCAACAACACACCATCCTACCAATGAGGCTGAGGAAGATGGCAAGTGGCAACTTGCATGTTGGTTACATCAAAATGAGAAATAATCTTTCACTCCTTGGAAGCTGACAGGTCATTAGCTAATTGAGAGTAAATCATAGATCATACTGTTTTATCTTTCAGTCTGAATTAAGAGCTCATTCTGTTTACTATAGTTGCTGATTGCAATTTCTGAAAATGAGGACTTTTTACTCTGCTGATAAGCCCTGTTTGGCTTGCTCCAAAAAGCCCAAAAGATTTAACTTTGCCATATATGACTCCAGTTTGCTTAATCTGTTTTACCACAGCATATCCCTTAGAAGCCTCAAGTCTGTTGCTGAGATTTCTCTAGCTAGGATGATGTTGGCAGAGAGCCTTTCTTATTTAAATATGGCTCTTGGGGCCATTTTTGCAGCCTGCTGAAACAGGCTTCGAGGGATGTAAAGAAATATATTGTATTACCTGTTTATTTTTTTTTCTCCTAATAATTTGGATTTTTCTTTCCTCAGACATTTGGGATAAACCCCCTGTCTGTCAATCAGGTTTAGACACTATTCAACTCCATCTGCACTGGTTTGTAAATTTGCTGTTAATGAGCCTATTCATATGTGGAAATAATTCACATTAACTACAAGGAGAAGGATCCTTTCAGTGAAAAAGGAGTTTTTTAACTAGTCAGAGAACTCATGCAAAGAAAACCATGGTGATACCATTCTGAATACAGCAATCCTATGGAAATTAGGAAAGAGACAAAGGAAAATGAACTGGAAAATGTAACGTGCAATGCCAACTCTTCCCAAGTCAGCCTTTTACACTCAAATAGAGCACAAGAGAGAGTGACCTTGGCCATTAAGCTGTGACTGGTACTGTCAGGGTGTTTAATGGGGTCCATCTGCAGACTCAAGGCACTCAGATTTGTCTATATGGAGATCACTACTTAGCAGTCCAAAAATTGAAGGAAATTTAGGAGACATACTGAGATGATGAGCTCAGTTGAGGCAGAAGCATCTGGGAATAAATGTCATGGCAAAAATGGAGCCAGTAACTTGAAAAATATTAGGTGCTCATGACTCTTGTCTCTTGTGTGTGAGTGCCCATGTGAAGGGAGTGAAAAATAAACATTTAGCACTGATCTTGCAGATGCTGATGTGGCTAATATGTCTTCCAGTTCTAGAGCTAGCCCTGCCTCCAGCATCTGTGCACTGCTGGAACATGCCTTAGCTGCTCACAGAGGCAGACAGAGCTTTTTCAGGTCAGGCACACTGGCTGTCCCTTGCATTCCACTCATGTTTGGCCACCTACGTCTGTTCTAAGAACAGTCTGGCCCTTACATTAATGTAGCATATTCTTCTGCAGAACTCTTCTTCCTAAAACCCTGCAACAATTAAGTTATTCAAAAAAAAAAAAAAAAAAGAAAATTTAAAAACACATTTAAAAAGTATGACCATGAACTGTGTGATCTGTGAGGCCTTGAGTGCACTGTACAGTGAAAAGGCAGGTTTGACACTCTTATTTTTCTGCAGTCCATCACAGAACAGTGAAGCCCTGTCACTGCCTTCACATATGGGCTATTCTTCATGACTGCCATGGAAACAGTGATGCCTAGGTAAGGAATCTGCATGACAGTAGAAAGGAGGTGATGAATCTGGCTTACCTTGCTTGTTATGGAAGTTTGATTGATCTCATTGAGGACCCCAATATGGGGCAACGCCACCGTTCCAAGTTGACTTTTTCCCACACACACACACCCCAAGCGTGTTTAG
>JAOEGS010007213.1:52933-63876 GCA_025447755.1 Corythornis vintsioides
AATTTATACTTTTTTTTTTTTTAAATACAACTTCCCTCCCCTGCCTTGTGGACCATTCTATGAATGCTGGCAAGAATAATAAACAATTCTTAGTTGTTTGATAGAAATGTCACATCACTCTGTCTTCATGGCTAGTCATCACAATGACTTTTCTTCCTACATGTATGTAAAATGGGAATTGAAACCACAAATACTATGTTTGAATAATGTTAACAGCCTGACAACTATAAATTTCATTGATGATGTGGGTTTAAGGTTGAAACTCTCATTAGTGCATCCTGCTGTGTTACAGTATTGCAGAGGTATTACAAAAGGCAGCACTACGTTCCAGATGTTAAAATACCTGGGCACAAAAGGGTAAGTTATGAACAGATTTCTTCCTTCACTTCAAGTCTGAAAATCTCACTCACAAATGGCTTGTTTATAGGGTATAATAAAAGCAACACTTTCCAGTCAAATGGAAAGGGACATGCCTTTTGACTCGTTTCTTGTATTATTTTGGACAAAACAGTGCCCTAACCATTGCTTTACTACTCTGTATCCACTGTCCATTATGTCCTCACTTTCCCATCTGGAAACCTGTTTTCATGAGAACACAACTATCTGAAGGTCCTCAGATGAGAACACAACTATCTGAGGTCTTCTAAAAAACAGGCAGTAGACACTGAGGGCTGGTGGGCCATGAGCAGAGAAGCTACTGAGAATGATGTCATGGTGGGGGGGTGTTACAGACCACATCATCAGAAGGAAGTGGAAAAAGTGGTTTTGAGCAACATGAGGACACCTGCTGATCACAGATCCTGATTCATATGGGAGGCTCCCACCTCACCTGCTAAAGGGCAAGTGAAGTGGGATGCAGGCAACCCAGCTGAGGCATGCTAGGCACAAGAATCAACTGCAGTTATTGACCTGAACAGCTACAAACAAGGGAGAGCTGACTGGAGAGGTGATCATCTGGAGCAGCTTTGGCCATAGCAACCATGATCCAGCTGTTCAGGATCCTAAGAGGAATGAGGAAGACAAGTAACTGAGTACAAACCATGGCTCTCACAAGAGCAGAATTCAGCTTATTCAGACATCTGGCAGATTACATCTTCTAAGAGAAAACTCTGAAGGGCGAGGGAGTTCATAAAATGTAATCTTTGAAGACAACCTTCCACAGCCAAAATAATGGTCCATCACAATGAGGAAAAGAATGAGATGCACAAGGACTCTGGCTTGGCTAAAAAGGGAATTTGTGGCCACAGAAATAGTGACAAAAAAGATGAAAGCAAGGAGAAGAGCTACGAAGGAGAAATGCAGAAGCTTTGTCCAGACAAGAAAGGATGATGTCAGGAAAACTGGAGCTCAGCTACAGTAGAAGAAGTTTCATTGTCAAGAAACATGGCAAGAACTTTTACTGCTGTAGGTTAACAAGGAAAATGTGGTCTTGGAGCTGACTGAGGCAATAACACAGTTGATACACACAAGGGTGAGTTTCTCAATGCATTCTTTGCTTCAGTCTTCACCAGCAAGATCTCCCAGGCAGACAGGGTTCAGTGCAAAGAGGAAATACCAACAGTATAAAGGGATTGATCCCATGAATATCCTGAAAAATCTTGACTCATATAAGTCCATGAGAGCAGCTGGGGTGCATCTGAGAGTGCTGAGAGAGCTGGCTGATGGCACATCAAAGATGTTCTCTAGCCCCACAGTCATGAAGATCAGTAGTCCCAGATGAATGGAGAAGGGCAAATGTTGCAACCATATTCAAGATGGTTTTTCACATCACCCTTGTATCCAAGTTGGGCCATTGTGGTCTAGATGGATCCACTAACAGGTGAGCAAAAAGGGACTCTGGGATTGAAAAGTAATAGTTTGTACTCCACCTTGTAAAATGAATACAACTGCAGTTCCTCAGGGGTGTATCCTGTGACCTACCCTACTTAATATCTTTACCAATGACCTCTAGGAGGAAGTGTCATGCACATTAATCAGGTTTGTGAATATCACTGAACTGTGAGGATAACTGAGCATTGGAAGAGGATGCCCAGAGAGGCTGTGAAGTATTTATGTCCTTGTAGGTTTTCAAGATCTGTCTAGAATGAGCCCTGAGCAAGCTGGTCTGAATTCATTCTTGACCCTGCTTAAAAGGAGGGTGGACTAGAGCCCTTCAGGGATCCCTTCAAATCTGAGCAATTCCTTGACTCCAGGAAATATACAGAAACTTGGTATCTCTGTTTTTTTCCAGATGTCCTTTAAGTTTGGTTTAAATCAGTCAGAAACTACCCATTACCTACTATGCTAAATTAGCAATTTAGCTCAAAGTCAGTTTAGTTCAATGGAATCCCCTATCCCAGGGGATCAGAGACTAAAGTAATTATCACACTCTCTTACTAGACTAATATTTAATGTTATCCTTTTTCCATGCAGTATTTTATACACCATTAGTGGCAGTCTGAAGGGTCCCACAAGACTGACTCCCATAATTGAGACAGCTACAACACCTAGACTGTTAATCCTGCTGAGGCTTATTCAAATGATAGGAACCTTACTACTCTGTTCTGTTATAACTTTGCCTATATCCAGCAGGCAAAATATGTGCTGGAATACACTATTACATGAACACACTCTTCTGGTTTACCACAAAATTTCATAGCTTCTATCACTATATAGTGGGTTTTGCTATAGCAATGTTAGTACAGAAAGGAGCATTTAGTGTCAAATTGGCTTTGAACTGCATAGATCCATTAAAGTCCTACATCACTGAGAAAAAGCATTAAGGGATTCAAATGCCCCAGACTTGTGGAAAACTAGAACCTTGTTGTACCAAGCTGTACCTACAACCACCTAGTTTGTTGTACCTTAATAAATACTACAAAAAGAAGATTGCACTATACTAGTCCTGAATGACAGCAACTTTTATATATATATATATATTTATAAAAGCAATATATATATATGACAGCAACATTATATATATATTTTTTTTTATATATATATATACACACACACTTCAGGGAGTTGGCTACTCTTTGAAAGTAGTGAACTAATAAAATAGATTCAAGAAAACTGCAGTATATAGGAAGACTGTAAGTAGGGCAAAGCCATGTGAGTTATTTTTCCTGCTGGATCAATGCTCTAATCTGGCTCATCATAAATGTACACTGCTTTTGGCAAAAGGGAAGTAACAGTAAAAGAGGCCCGTAAACAGAAGGAAAGACTAAACCACTTCTTTCTTACCACCCATGTATTTATGCTTGATTTAAATGATGATATTATGGCCTCAGAATAGTGCATGCTTTGCTTGTGGAATTGCTTTGAGAATCAGGTCTGCTGAACAGGCAGAGTAAAACTCTACCATTAAATGATCATTTTTTTTCTGCTCACTGCATTTTTCAGATGGTAATTTTTCTTGTCTCTGTATTTTTACACCAGATATTTTATAATTAGTCCTTTGTATATGTTTATAGACTTTTCCTCTTAAAAAAAAAAAAAAAAAAAAAGTGAAAGAGAATTTTAAAACACAGTACCATACAGCCAAAGGTGTCAGGAAACATACCCAAATAAGAAAGGACTCCAAAAAATTGGTTTGCCAACAAAATGCCAGTAAAATTTGAAACCTGGGTTCAGACACACTGGTAATGTTCCAAAACTGAAAACTTAAAGAACTTCTTTATTCAGTAAATCAGCTTCTCTGTGAATATCATCAAGACCACAAAGTTACCGTAAAGAAGGGAGTTTCCAAGGGAGATGTGATGAGAGTTTAGGAGTTTAAGTTGTTTCAATTTTTAATTTGAAAGGAAAAACCTCTACTGTTTTGAAGATTTTTTTTTTTTTCCCCTATAAGTAATCTTTTCAATTCATGACCTTTTCCTACTTGAAAAAGCTACCTGAAGCATACTGAAAAGCTAACATAGGACAAATGAAAATGAAACAGATTTCATTAAAAAAATAAATATAGATAACTCCAGTGCCAAGATTTGACAAACAGAATAGTTACTGGAATGCAGTGAAACATTTAGCATAACATGCTAAGGATAGAATCTTTAGAGCGGAATAGAAAAGTTATAAATATGTTGATCAAACCCAGATCTTAACACTCTTCTCCAAAGCAAAGCACAGGATGGATACTATAAAACATTTTAAACATGGAGATCAATGCTGCCTGGAGAGATGTCACTTTTCCTAGTGGTATCATCACACTTCACTAGATTCACACGTTCAAGAAGTGGGCCCATGAGGCCTACTCATGAGGTTCAACAAGGCCAAGTCCAAGGTCCTGCACTGTGGAAACCCCCAGTTTCAATACAGGCTGTAATCTAGACATCCATAAGCCCATGGGTGCTGATGGCATGCACCCATGGGTGCTGAGGGAACTGGCACAGGTCATTGCCTGCCACTCTCCACCATCTTCAGTAAGCCATGGAAAACAGGAGAGGTGGCTGGAGGAGGGCAAACATCACCCCAGTCTTCACAAGGGGTAAAAGGAGGACCTTTAAAGGTTGCCTCCAACACCCAAATTATTCTGATTCCCTAAGAGTGAATAAGTTTGATCACTGTCTGAAAGGGAAACCTTAAAGTAACACCATACAGCACGGCAAGAAACATCTCAGCACGAAGGCAAATCCACTTTAAATCAGCACTGGATTCCCTAGTTTATAGTCTGAGGCATGGCAAGGATTAGGATCTCAAAAGTAATCCATCGTGCTTCTGAATTTATCATACAGTATTCAAGGAACCTCCCAGATAAAACAGCAAACCAAGAATTCTTGCATATGCAGCAATTTTAACTTGATACCCTTGCCAATTTCTAGTCTGGGTAATTACATTTCCTTATGAAAATTTCCCTGCAATTTACTAAGACAGTGCTTCATATCCTGTATTAAATCATGCAGGTTGTTAAACATTTGCCATGTTTCACCAGAGAAGTGATGAAGTTATTCCCAAGTAGCCACTCCAATGGAATTAACGTGGAAGAAAAGACACTGGACATATCATGCAAACTGAAGTGAGCATGAAAAAAGAATTCTATGTGAGCAGAAGCCAGATGCCCTCCTCAGATCCTTCACAGAGGTTTCCCTTGCAAACTGGGAACAATGAAAGCATTTCAACAACACAAAAAAACTCCATCCATTCCTTTTTAAGTAACTGTAGAAGATCTAAAAAAAAAATTAAATATATATATATATAAATAATAAGATTAATGAAAAAGGGTAAATTTAATGTGAACCTGGGGAAAAAGGTGTTTTGTTGTTTAAAGAAAAAAAGTGTTACAGTGAGAGCCATTTTAAAAAGAAACTCTAAGGAAATGACAATTTAACTCTAAAATTTTAGGCATGATTTGGAACACTTTGTTAGCAAGTAAACTTCAGAATGTTATTTTTTTAAAAAGGCATTATTAGAACTGATCAGATGCTTTCCATATACATACTGTGGTTTTTTTTGACAGAAAAGATTCAGAAAAGCCACTATTCTCTAAGAGAAAGTGGAATTAATGTCTGAAATTATGAAATAATTTCAAAATTACTGACAAAATAATGACAATTTTCTTTTAAAGAAACTTAGTAATTTTTTTGGAAATATTTTCAGCCTAGTCAAACATGTAAGCATTGGCCTGGGTCATAAATCCTGAATGTTACACTTCAACATCCCTAAACAGAATTTCCCTGCAATGTCAAGAAAGGACTGATGATCCATCAGCTATTTGATGATTTCAAGTTAAAGATCATGCTAGAGATAGTAATCCAGTAAAAATATTGGTGAATAAGAAAAGGTATTAATTGCTGAACGTGGTTGGCTCTGTATTCATACATGCAATAATTAAAGCACAAAAATGCCTCATCATGCACTGGACTCTCACACTAGCTGCTGCCTCCCAGTGCCAACAGAAACCACAAGAGTTCTAAATTCACTATTAAAGCATACTGCACTTTTCTCATGTAAGAGCCAACATCCAAAAACATATCAATGCAGAACAGAAAAGTTCTGCTTCCAAATCTGTTGTTAAATATTTTAAAACCCCCTCCTATTAGGTTGTGCCAACTTGAAGGCAGACTCCAATAGCTAACTTCATGGGTGATTAAGAATGGATTTCAAACCAGGGAAGTTACTTGATGCTGGCCACAGCATCCTCTGTAGACTCCAGAAACAGCCATCATAATGGCTTTAAATAATCAGACTTTAACCACAGACTCAACACAAAATGAGGCTGATATTCCAGTCACAAAACTTTGGATTCTCTTTGACAGGGTGGGTAGGAAGAAAACCCAAAGGTCCCCCCACGTAGCCTCATTACTTCTAATCTAGAAATGCAAGACCAGCAGTAACTTCTTGCTTCTGTAAAGTTCAAAGGAATACTTGCTTTAAGACATTAACACACAGCAATACTTTTTTTTTGCCATCAGAGGTGGTTAAATGGGTAAAAACCTGACCTGGAGAGAGCTGCCATCCAAGTGGGGAAGGCTGCACAACCATCCTGGATCCACCCACTGACATCTGCACATAGTGCATGGTGAAGGCTGAATATAGCAAATACCTTAAAAAACAACACTGACCTTTTGTTCTCACGTTGTCTTCGTTAACTCAGGAATTACTTGCAAATAAAAGATGTCAAGTTCTAACTGTGTTATCACTATAAATGGTATTTAAACTTTATTGTAAGAAACCCATGGAAAACTGCAGGGTGGCTGCCCCCCTGCCCTTTCTCCCTCTCTGCTGCAGGGTGATTCTGTTGTTTGATCTCAACAGCCAGGATCTGGTCACAAGGTCTGTTGTCCATCCCTTGCTCTGATGATGAGTTTGATGACATGCCATTCTTGCATTTGCTTGTCAGGCATGTAACTGGAACTCACAGAGTAAGAGTGGAAATCTGTCATCAATAATTTCAGAATTTCCTGATAGACCTCTGAGTCCCTTTTAATTTTTATTTTTTTTTGGTGCTTTCCTTAGCTGTAAAATAAAAGCAAAGTACACATGTAGAGAAAAAAAAAAAACCCCAACAAACCACACTTTCTCGTTCAGCTTTAGAGATGCATTTCTACAAAACAGATGTGCAGTAGATCCTGGCACTTGTATTGAATTGTCCTAAAGCTCAGTCAGATGTGAAGCCTTAGCAGAGGTGTTCTGGGCTAGTAAGTGAATGAGCAGAACCATTCAGATCCCATGCAACAGAAGTAAGCATCAAAGAGGAGGAAGACTTGTAGGATTAGTTATATGATACTATGACTCTTAGCAGTACTTAACACTGAGCAAGTTGAAGTTGTGAGACAGACATGGTGGCATTTTATTTGAAATGAAACAGTGAGGTTTTATCCCAGGTTAGGGTGGTCTGTGGTAAATAATTCTTTTGGAGAAAAATGGACTGGGAGGTATGTCTTCAAAGGGAAGCATCAGCAGAGATATATATATATATATAATACTATGCAAAACTGCTCTGAGATAATCAGAATAAAAATAGTAAATTTGTGGAATTAAAAAAAAAATTAAATCAGTAGTTAGCACAGTTGTGCAAAGTAAATATCCACCCCATCAGTGCCCAGATTTGTGATCACAGCAAAATGAGCCCCAGCTGCTCCCAAGCCAGATGAAACCCTACTCTACCAACAGGTCAATGCTGACAGCTCCAGGGTAAGCCTAAGACACAATTTTACACCACGGTCACAGGGTTTTGGAAGGAACCTCAAGAACCAGCTAAGTCTTTATCCCTTCTACATATGGTAAAACTTTCTCTAGACTGTGTATAAAACCTTCTAATGGAGAAATGTCAGCTGACTGAAGCAAGCTACCTTGCTTTAGCAATTTACAAGGAGAAATTCCAGCATCTGCATTTGTGCATTAAAATGTGGTCCCACACTGAAAATGGAGAAAATGTCTATTTGTTTTCTTCCCGTAAGGGAACCAGTGACTTGAGCAAAGGTTTCTTTACATCCCCCTTTTGGATTCTTTTGATGAAAGAAACATAAGTTTTTTTAGATCCTGCTCTCCCCAACTCCGGAGTCATGTTTCCTCGACCTTTAACTATTCCCTTTTCTCTGCTTTGCATGGTGCCCAGCAAATCCACAGCTTTTGAAGCCTGGTGCTGAAAACTGGACCAATTACTCCAGTTAAGCACTCCTGCTGTTGAGTAGAACTGGAAAGATCACTCTGCACATTTTACATGTAGGACATTTTAAAGCACTTTTGTATGAATTTCAGTCTCAGCCCACACCTCCTTTGTTACAACAGTAAGACATTACTTTTTAACCCATATTCAATTACTGACTTGAACTCCCCCAAACCCTCTTGGAAACTGATATCCAACCACCCTGCCTTCGTTTCCTGATGTGCATCTGATGAGTACTCTGTGGTACACTTACACACCTATTTATTTCAGGTCATGCATTGACTCGTTAAGATTGTTGAGAGTTTGAAATCTACCTTCCTACAGCCTTATAGCTCCTCCCTGCAGAGTTCTGTTCATTCTGCTGTGCAAATTATGAATGAGAATGATGGATTCACTAGGAAGTGAATCAGCAGAACCACTGAAGTGACTTGCAACATAAAAAAAACATGGACATTGCTTAAGGTAAATTAGAAAACCAGAAGGAATCCTTTCCAACCACGTACATCTGATAATGAAAATATGATCTGAAGCTCCAAGCAGGGAGATCAATAACTGCAACCTTCAACAACCCTTTAGATGCCATCCACTTTGCTCAAAGCAGATTAAACTGAACAATAACAAGGAGAGGAAGAACTACAAACACAGGAGAAACAGAAACAAGTCAATTAAAGGGGTCTTTGTGCCATAAAGAGAAGCCTCAGTTGTAGCATGTTAAAATTTATTCCAAGAAAAAGTAAAAAGCAATTATGTGACTGCTATATTGGCCCAGATGAAGTGATTTTGGGAGAAGTCAGAGCTATTTCCCAAGCCCAAAAAAATCTAAAGCAAGAGACAACCCTATTCTGTAAATTATTATGGATTTTTAATAAAACAAAATCCAACAGGTCATGACTTGCTTTGAAAGTTGGAATATCTTTGGTAATGCACATGCCTCATGGGTCTTGGTTTTAAGAAGGGTATTTAAACACTTCAGCTATGATACTAAGGAATTAAGCATCTAAAAGATCACCAAATAAATTATCACCTTTCCCTTCTTCCACTAACAGAATTTTAACAAGAAATTCAACAGAATTAATAATGTCGCAGTTGTAAACATCAAGTTTCTGTCTCCTCCACCTTTCACAATATATTTAGTGTTGAATGTACCTGAGGAAGAGCAAAGTGAGGAAACACATCTCCTTTCAAGTGCTTTTTTTATAAAGTGGCTTTTTCAACAAGTACTCCATACATAATTTTGACTTTTCAAGCATGGACATAAGACTAACAGAACACTCTATTCCTATCCATCCATGCACATGCACAGAAATCAAACCCCACAGGCTTTTCTACTGAAAAAAAAAACCTAAAAAATTGATAATGCAGTTAAACAACATCTTTGCATGGCTCACTAGCATCTCTGGACTGTATTTTGATGGTTTTGGTTGTCTTGCATCTCAGTGAAAACATTATCTGAAAGGCAGTTTGCCATGAGGCCTCATGAAATGCAGCTGTTCACATGCTGTTCACCTTCCCAGACAAACTGGGATTAAGTTTCTGTTGCCACAAAAGCCCTGCAGTCCTGATGAGCATTCTACTACCCCAGGGTGTATCAGCTGAGGATGGCATGGGCATTAAGAGTTCAGTTTAGACATCACTTATGTAAAGAAAGAAAATGTTTATCTATTTTTCATTATTAATAAACAAGTAGCTGGATAGGATAAACTATCAGTATCAATTCTCACTTGATAAATTTTATGCTACTTGAAGTGGGGTGGAAATAACACTGAAATTTTGATCAAAGCCCTGCTCTCCCAGTAGTTTTGGATATTCAAGATTGCATGCAAGGAATAGTTAAAACTTGGTTTCAATCTTCTGTTATTAGATAAAATCAATCAGATTTGTCTAGACAGTCACTACTTGCTATTCAATCCACCTCTGACAGTATGTCACTCTCCCCATAAATAGTTTTTCATGGATGCCTTTGGAGGATCCAAAGCAAAACTAATCTCTGTGTTTCTGTTTTCCCATGTTAGTGTGCACTTACTATTTACCTACAGTGTTTCTAAGAGATTTTGGAAAGCAAAATGATCACTTTTTTTTTTGGCAAAGCATTTAGAAAACCACGGATGAATGATGCTAGAAAAGCACAGGAACCACACATGGCATTCCTGCAGAGTGGTGCTGTTAGTGACTTAGATACACTGGGCATCAGTGTTCTGAGCTCTGTGTTCCTGTTCTGCAGCTGGGATTTTACAAAGAGCTTTTCCCTCATTTGGAGCAACCTGAAGGATGGGATTTGTTTGGGCTCTGAACTTAAAAGGCCTGTGAGTACTATTTCTAATCCCCCAGGAGACACAGATCAGTGACATACCCTTCTGAAAATCAGAGAGAATAGCACAGTGGTCCAAGGCTGAGCTGAAATGATGATGTTTATCCTGTATCCCACGAGGATGGAAGCACTGGGGTGTCAGAGGAACCAACAGAACAGTGCAAGTGCAACTGACTGCAAAGTGATTCTAGAAAAGGGTTTATGTGAAACCTCTTCTTGTGCCACAACCACAGGCATGACACTGTTCATGCATTCAAATATGCTGTGCCTTTGCCTTCAGAGTGCAGGCAGGGTCTGATGGCACTTCTAGACATTAACTCAGCTACTGCTAGGTACTGAAAAGCACCCCTGAAACAGATGCAGGGCACTCATGACTTACCATGTCCAGTTCTAGGGCTTGCTGTAGCAGTCACCTGGACTCTCATGTTCCATCCACCTACTGAAGCTGGAGCACAGGAGGTTGAGGGGAAACACGAGGAAAAACTTGTTCCCAGTGAGGGTGGCAGAGGCTGGCAGGGGCTGCCCAGGGAGGTTGTGGAGTCTCCTGCTCTG
>JAOEGS010007213.1:67495-80727 GCA_025447755.1 Corythornis vintsioides
CCTGGGTGACTTGGTCTAGGTGCCCCTGCTCTGGCAGGGGGGTTGGACTGGATGATCTTCTAGCTCCCTTCCAGCCCTGCCACTCTGTGATGCTGTGACCTGAACTGGGCATGCACAGAGCACATTCTCATTCTACAAAATACTTCTCTACAAATGCACGCATCCAGCACTGGAAGTTTATATACAATCATTAGTAAATCAATAATTTCATTTTTCAAGGAATTCCTCAGCTACCACTTTATAACTGGAGCTCTGTGTTACAGCTAATGGCCTCCAAGGCAGCCAGACCACTCAGAAACTCCCCTCCAACAACTCAAGAGTTGTGCATTACCCATCATTAGCTAACCATTCAGAGATCTGCTGCTGAGAACAAGGAACACATTGCAAATGATCACTGGCCTCTGCTTTTATTTTTGTAACCTAGCAAACCTCCTACAAAATAACTGGAGTCCAGGGCAAACCCTCCAGGACTAGAACCAAGCCACAGAAAGTCTATGAATTTTTTATATTCTTCAGTACTACGATGAAAAAGAATTTTTCCTCAAAACCCACAGAGAAACAGAAGAAAAAATCCCTGCATCCTTTAAAAAATAAATAAAAATATTCCTGTAGTGATGATAGTTTTCAAGATCAGATCATACCTTGCCTTCCCTGCTTTTAGGAACCAAGGAAATTTATTATTTTTTTTTTTAAAACCCAACATTTGGGATCAGTTCTTGGGTGCTTTTTAGGCTGGCAGTGCATCAGGAAGGAACATGACCTCCTCTGCTCTGCGGCAGGTTAAGCAGTCTGATTGAACATTGCTGCTAATTAAGAGCTCTTGTTGTTTGGCAGGACCACCAGAGTACCTTCTGCACTTGTTCATGACAACAGCACCTCTTTCAGAAATTAACTCTTGATGAGTGCAGACAGGGGGCCCAGCTGGTTCTCCCAAATCCTCCAACTATATAAATGAAGCATAATAAGAACACTGGTGACCACTGAGAGAAGAAAGGCTATTCGTGACCTTTTTTTAAAAAGCAGAGTATACTTTTACATTGACTTAATTTTCTGCACTGGGGGTAGATAATGCAGCTGGGAACTGTGTGAACAGAACTAAAAGACACAGGGGGTGACAGTGAATAATTCTGTAAGAAATATTTTATTAGGCAAGCTGAAATATAATTTCGTTCCCAGAGATTTCAAAAAATCAATAAAAAATATTCAGCAATCAGGCTGTGAGAAGAAAAATTCACAACAAAGCTGAAGATGAAAAAGGAAAGGGTTTTGTGAAAAAAAAGCATGTTATCAAAATTGATTTGATACTTAATTTCTGAATGTTTAGGATGCATTCAGGAGTGCAGCTTTATAACATTTCCAAGGGATGTTCCACATGTACAAATAGCCCAGGTTACCCTACAAAACCTCCTCCACAAAACACAACCCACTCTCATTCAGTGGTAACACTGCAGCATAGAACATCAGCTGAGAAATTACTGGCACCTCTGCTGACATTTCTGCACATTAACATGATTTTGCCCATCCAAAGACATCCTTCCTGAAGGCTTGGCATGAAACACACTGGAAGAGTAATGGCAAAAAGCTTGTTACCTTTGCTGTACTCACCCTGCATGGGCTTCCAAGCTTCAAGACAGCTTGCTTAACACTAAATTCATAAGGTGAAGGCTATAAATTGACTTCCAGATAAAACAAGAATGGCTATCAAGCTGGTAACAGAGTAGCAGAAGTGCTGCCTATTAATAAAATAAGATGCCACAGTCTCCAAACAGTGATTTTTTGTTCTTTTGTATTGTTTCTGAATCTGATCTTTGTTCACAGGCCCTGTGTGTCTGTCAGGCTTAACCTGGTTAAGGGCTGAAGCTTACAGAGATATCATCACAATTATTACTCTTTTAATGTAATAGGCCACACTGATGAGAATATTTTAAGTAGGAATTTGAACTAATTACATACAGGAACAGTGACACGTGCAGAGTGCTTGACTCTACCCTTCTGTGCTAGACACTATCAGTAAGATACCACCAGAATTTATTTTCCTTCTATGCTGGTAAAAAAATAGAAGAGAACTGACTCCATTTTTCTCATTCATAGTTTCAACTCTTCTCAAAATGTTTCTTGTGTGTGGAACCAAGACTGGACCTGGCAATCAGTTAAATGAGAAAGGAAAAAGATGAGCTGCTGTCAATAGATACATCTGCATCAGAGGTATAAAGAAGCACAGTGAGTTTTCACTCCCAATTGTGAACTACACCACTAAGCTTCAGTAAATGCCTGTTCTCTCTCACGTTCATATCCCAAACTAAACTGTAATGGACAACGTCTGAGGGCAGCAATAGAAGGTTTTACTGTAGTTCTCAATAAGCCTCTTCAGTTTATAGGATGGATAGCAATTATTTCTGAAGTCTTGAGTAACTGTAGTTTAAGGGTGCACATAAATCACTTTTTAAAAAGCAACTTTTATTCATAGCCTTTCCATTTTTCCACCACTGCTGTAGGAAATGTTTTCTATTCATTATGACTCCTGTCAGATGATCTCTCCACCTTTTCTGGATGAGGGCAAAGGGGGAAGGGAAAGCTGCATACTCAATCTCAGGCCTTCAGTTAGGAGCATAATTATGTGTTGTAGCGGGCTTCAGATTTCCTCAAACAAACCCTGATTCCAAAATCACCAATTGGTAAGTGCTCAAAGGCACCACAGCCTTAATTAAAGGTATCTTTTAGCCATCTGTTAGTTTGGGGAAGAAGGAGATTTAAGTCTCCCCATACACCCAGTAATTTTTTTTAATTTTTTTTTTTTGCCATGGGAAACAGCTGCATCCAGGCTAAAAGGTATGTTCCACAACCTGGAACTGTACAAAGAACAGACTTAAAACAAGATTTCTGAAGAAATATAAGAGGCAGGGAACTGTGAAAAGTTCAGAATCTGACTACAGTGGCAGACATCAAAAGTACAGCTCGGGGCTCAAGGAGGGGCTTGAAAAATTTGTTTTATTCCAGAAAGCACTCCAGAGAAACGATGGCAATCCCTATCAAGCCACATCTAAGAGCATTGTACTGCACTTGGCACACACACAGTCAAAACGTCAAGTAATAATTACAGCCTCACTTTGTTAATGAATTTCTACTCATACTGTATGGTGGTGGTGCACGGTGCCAACACTGCAGTTAAAGACTGAGGTTCTGCTATGACTGACTGAAGGGTCATTTCTACTCTAGGGAGAAACTGCAATTCCTTCCCACATCAGAAGGATCTCACTGACCCAGCATTTCATCTTCAACTTCCATATACATGTCCACCACGAGCAATATCAAACTGTGCTACATGCACTGGAAGAATCCTTTCAAACCTGGCCATAACAGCTGCTAAGTCAAGAAAGATGTTGATATATCAAAGTACAGTCTGGGGGATGATCTATTGGAGAGCAGCTCTGGAGAAAGAGCCCTGGGGGTCCTGGTGGACGGGGGGGGGGACCATGAGCCAACAACGCGCCCTGCGGCCTAGCAGGCCAACGGATCCTGTGGGCATTAGAAGTGTGGGCAGCAGGGCAAGGGAGGTTCTCCTCCCCCTCTACTCTGCACTGCTGAGACCCCACCTCGAGTACTGTGGCCAGTGCTGGGCACCCCAGTTCAGAAAAGACTTTTAAATGAAATGTTGCATAAGAAATCTGCTACAATATTCTCATGCAAAATAAGTTTTGCAGCCCGTTAGTTATTTTATAGAAACACGGCCTTAAATTGATGGGAGACTCATATGTACTTGTGGGTGTTACCTTTAAATGATAAAAAATAATATGCAAGTAAAAAAACCAAACGCGTTATTTATTCTGTTCTTTTTTCCTTAATTTTTGTATAGACAGATTCTTGACTCAAAAATTATTAAAATGACGTCCTAAAAAGTAATTTCCCTTAGTGTCCTTGAATGCATTATCTGCTGCTTGAGGTTTCACTCATAATTTTTGAAGTAGCATACAGCAGATTTTGCCAGCACTTCTATGTAGAAAGACCACAGTTTGGAGCAACACTAAAAACCAATAGCCAACACCATGACTGACTCTCAGCACTATACATATTTATATACAATACACACACACACACACACACATATATATATACACATATTGATAAAAAAGTTTCCCATTTAGTATCACAAGACTTTCACTATATTTTTGATGTCAAACTTGTTTTTCTCAAATGACACTGAAAAATTAAAGATGTTTTGGGCTGACTATTCCACTTCATTTTTTTTTTCTTTTTATAAATGCTAATTTAGAATGTTGGCTTTTTTTTCCCCCCACAGAACAGTATTTTTAAACAACAAGAGATTTGTCAGATCTGAATTACAGTCCTAACTTTATCATTAACATTTCATGCTTTTTTGGGATTGACACAGTGTTCAACAGATGCCAGTGACTGAACTTGAGGCCAACTCTCAGTTGTCTGCATTCAGTTGTTAACCTTTGCAAAACAAGTCATGTATTAATTGAGGACATTTTCTTTTGTGAATCTGCAAATTAATTCTCAATGATAAATACCATTTTCCAGATTACTGTCCTATGCTACACAAGTGTAAAGAGAAAACCTTGGATTCCCTACTATAAACACTTCACCTGAGGTTTGGCAATACCTATTTGATCAATACAACAAGCAGGATCTTTATTACTCTCCATGCTCCCTGTCACCAATGGCTCAGAAAACTAGCCAATAAATTAGGCTGTAAAAATCACAAAAGATGATGATCTGAAAGGATCTTAAATTTGTTTTTTTTTTCTTTATATTAAGCTATTACTAGATTAAACAACTTAAACTTTCAGACCAAACCTTATCAGCTGAATATGGACACTACATCAGTATCAACAGACCAAATGCCTAGCTGGAATCATAAGGTTCTGAACAAGGCAAGTTTTCTGAAAGGAAATCATCAAATAACAGCCCTTTCTTGGCTAAAGCAAGCACTAGTACAGGTCATAGATCATGAACAAAAAATAAAGCATCAGCTTATACTGCAGCTCGAAAAGGCCCCCAGATTCACTGCCAAATTTGCCCCGTGGTGTGTGTATCACTGGGCAATAATATTCCCCAGGACTAAGCTGATTTGGCATATTTGGTAGGGTACAAGGACCTTTAATCATCCCTGGCCTTGAGAAAAGAGATTTATGTGGATAAAGATTAATTCACTAAAACAGGAAAAAAAACCCCTTCACATTAGAAAATAAAAATCAAAGATTAAAAAAAAGAGCACATCTGAACTCCAAAAAATACTTCACTGCTCTTTCGTGGAATACTACAGTCAAATTTCCCTATTTATAGGCTTTTGGGGACAAATTTTACCTGAAGCAGTTTGAACTCTTGCAAGCCAAATGTGAATCCAAATTTTTTTTCTTGTAAAATAGTTATATGTACTTTGTACTCACGAAAGTTAAAGCAGAAAAGGTGAAAATACAAATTCTAAGATGTTTCATTTCCTGGCATTTTTAATTTTTAGGAATAATTTGTAATGAATATATAAGTCAAATGTGAATTATCATTAAAATTTCCCTTGCATTTTAATATAAAAGAGGCAACATTTATTTTAAAGCTCATTCACACAGTAAAGAACAACTGGGTTTTTTGTCTGACCTCTTGAATTCCTACAAATATACGATGCAGCTAAATACCAAAAGCTATTGCCACCTCATCAGACACATTTGCTCTCAAATGAATTGCTTCAGCAACTTGCAGCTGCCACTCAGTTGCACTTCCTCAATATTTGCAATACTTTTTTTTTTTTTTTATTAGATGACCATATCCTGCTCTTACTACAATACTTCACCATTCAAGATACCCACTCTTTTGTGTAGCTCCAAGTAAAACACACTAGTTATCCATAGTGGTCCAACACCAGCATATCCCTCAATGAAGGGGTTTTCTCCATAGGCATTTCTATTTTTAGTAACTCGGAAAATTCTATAAATATTCAGTCAAATAAGAGAAAAAATAAATACAAGACATCAAATGATGTTAGCTGTGTTCCTGCTTGCTCTTGTTGTTACATCGGTGGTTAAAAGAAGACAGGATTTTTTTTGTTATATGGGTCTTCAAAGTATATTTGTGCCATTTGCAAGCAGCAATTGGTTAATGAAGCTAAATTTAATTAGCTGAACTTCCTTGCAGATCCCATCAAACGCCACTATTTGATGTATTCTGTAAGATCACCAAGTCTCCTCCAGCTGGCTAAGTGTCACAATGAAAAGGCATCTATACTTATTTCTGGGAACTGAAATGAGCTGTTTTAAGTGGAGCTTTTCTTCCATTTTCTGAGGCTGCACTGCTCTGACCTTCCCCAAATCAATCCCTTGGCGGATTAACATGTAAAGCAGCGTCGAATTAATTTCAGAAAGCGAATATGAGATCAGCCTGGGATCATACAAAACATCTAACTCCTAAACACACTAATGCTTCTGGCCGCTCAATGAGAAGCTGTCAATAAAAAGAGGGAGGGGGTAGTTAGAAGGATTTGAAGCGTGGAGCAATCTATCAGGCTAGTTAGAGCTTTGCCTGCTTCTGTGGCATGGCTAATGCATTCCTCTAGAAGTTAATCCTATTTCTAAAGAGCCTCCCGTGAGGAGCACATAGGCCGTGCCGAATGAGAACTAAAATGCATTAAAATTCTCAACCACGCCACCAAAAGGCACACTAGTAGATTGTGAGAGTTGACAATAAGATGGTTCATTAAAAGTGCAAGGTCTTAAAGAGCCAACTATGGCGGCCAGAAAACATTCGAGGCTTTTTTTTTCCTGATGCACCTGCAAACAGCATCATCTCCTAAAAGCTGATAAAAAAATAAACCAAAATATAGAAACTTATATGAATCCTCCCAATGTAAACAGAAATTGCCACCGTTTCCATTGCAAACCCACTACAAAAGGGGATAGTCAAGCTTCCCTTAAGCAAGTATTTATGGACAAAACTTAATTACTATCTGTTACAGATGTCTTTAGGTACATTTGTTTGAACTTCAGAAAGAAATAAAAGTAAGTTATCAAGTTACTACCTGAAAACATGGCGCTTCCAATACACCAAAGTTGTTTATAATTCATAATATTGTCAAATGCATATTTAGTTTGTATGCCAATTTTCATTCTATGGTCTCTAAGTCAGTAATTTCAGCATCTCAGAGCAAGGATGCCACTGAGCAGGCTAAATATCACCTGGATACTTTCTGCTCTGTGGGCAGCAACATCAAAAGTCTGGAAGGTCAAAACCAAAATCTTATTCATGAGTAAAGACAGAATAGAAGATGATAGAAAAGAAAACAGACATGGTTAATATGATGTTTTCATAGTAATTATGACAAGGTGGTGAAACTATATTATCTGAATATAGATGATGCTTTATGAAGCAAAAGTCCATTTCCACATGAAGGGGCAATACAAACTTGTTTTCTATTCCTCTCTGGAGTGTGTAACTGGGAGAACCAAAAGAAAGTGAAACACAAATGTATTGCTCCTAATTAAAAGCTACATAGCTCATAAAACATCACTAATAGTGAACTATACATTCACAGAGTATTGCTTAACTATGAGATTCCAGAATAAACCTTACAGTAAGAAAGGTTCCATTTATTTTCTAACATGCTAAAATCTGATACAGGATAAATGAAGGAAAAAAACCAAACAATAAAGATGAGTGTGATTTTCACCAACTGACATCCTACCACCTAGCACAGTGACTAACATGTGCTGTGATTTGCTAGAACTACTGATGGAGAATTCAACCACCTTCAAGTCAGAAAAGGAATTCAAGTTTGTAGGCCAAAAGACTGGCAAAAAAAAAAAAAGGATTTTATGACTATTCGAGATCATACTTCATCTAGCTGGATTTTAGTCACCACTATTCATGAAGATGCCTCCCTGACACTGATGTGTGAACAAACTCAGGTCATAACACACCAGACAAGCAAGAGATTCAGCAGCGAGCATCTCTCAGCCCAAGCAGGGGAGGGATTTGCACCACCACATTTTGCTAAGCCATCACACAACTAATTTTCAGTTGGGTCTGCTTTTGTGATCCAAGCCCACAATCAGCACATGAGCAGCATCTTGAAGATACTTTAAGAGAAGATGGAAAATCCAAACCAATGTTTTCCGCTCTGACTACCACAAACTGACCTACTTATGAAAAAACCCAATGTTTTAATGCATTTTTTTCCCCCTCAACAAAACCCATGTCCATTTAGTCTTTCAAAAAGGGAATTGAAGGTCTGGTGAAAGATTGCAACGTGGACATTAAAATGTTTCACACTCTAAACGGGATATGAGTAAACACATAATTTTCACGATACAATGGACTAGCATAAATTCACCTAAGATTAATGGGATAAAGTCTCCACTCTCAGAAATAATTATGAAAAATAGCTATAAAAAAAAAAAAAAAGGCCATCAAGAACAATTAAGTAAAAAGTGTAAACTAAATTAAAAGTTAATTTAGCAGTGTTGCAATGAAAAACTAAAGACTGGCATTTCACTGAAAATCCTAGAGCTGAATAGCTCAACACACACTTCTACTCAGAGAAAAATTAATGGCTTTCTCATTTTATTCAGAGAAACAGAACTTTCAAAGGTATAAAAGTGACAGTGCTAGTCATTTTTAACAACTCTATCACAGAACTACAAGTTAAAGACAATTTAGTGAATGCAAGATAAACAATACACTGTAATTCCACTTCAACCCATCACTTTTTGAGCTGCGAGTATTTTTGTGGCAGTGTTTATATTCATGTAGGTTTAGAAATATTTATGCAGAAACGTCATGTTTCTTAGGCTTCCAGAATCTCCAGATTCTGGCCTTAACATTTTGTCAGAATTCCAAAAAGGTATTCTTGAACAAAAGTAAATGGAAGCAATAAATAAAATTAATTTGTACAGAATAGCTAACATGCACTGGTTTTATTAATATACTCCTAAAATAGGAAGCTGGTAAGAATTTGGCTCTGAAAAACCTTTTATACCAATTTCATTCCACAAAGGTGGAAAGTTACATTTGATGAGATGTAAATATATTTGTAAAATAATATTGTGAGAGAACATACACAAATTTGAATTAAAAATAGCACTGAAACCACACAATGTAACTTCTAGTACAAAATAAAGCTTAAGTGAGATCATCACTGAAAATCAGGAGCCTTTTATCCTCTAGTTTGAAGTGAAGAGAAAGAAAAAGGAACAGAAACTGTACCTTCTAATAACACACTGCTCATTCTGAATTTTTATTTTTTTTATTTTTTAAAGAGAGAGCCAAAGAAGTTCCCCAGAGAAGAGGAACAGCATTTCAAATCATAGATATTAATAAAATGGGAGTTACATGATGTGCTTGTGTTAAGTCTGATATTACCCCAAAAATGATGTCATCTCCTTGGAAAGGCAGCTCATGGGAAATGCCTCATTTCTCTTAACCTAAAAGACACACACAACATGGGAAAATGTTTCTGCAGTTGTACAGTAAGTTTGTGCTGCCCCTGATTTTGTACAACTGGGCTGAAAAGCAGATTTTGAAGGGAATGTTCCTGCTGCTGAAAAGCTGAGGGTGCTTCCAATTGCTAAACTGACATTGTAGTTTATGTCTTATCTGTTCATTGATGGAGTGAAATTAAATGCTATTGGGAATGAAAAGGTGATGCTGCTGTTGTGTCAAAATTGTGGGTCTAGAAGACACTGCCTACCATAACTCACTATGGAAATAGTCTTGCATATACAGAAGGACTGATCTTTATAGCAAATGCTTTTCAGGTAATGTTATTGTGAAGAAGATACACACAGATAGACAAAAATAATTTCTTTTTTTCATATTTCTAATTTTTCAGGGGAATTAAGTACTTTAAATCCATGTAGGTGATTATGATAGCATCATTTTCAAGACTCCTCTTTTTGCATTGCCTGTCGTTTTGCACTTACTTTCCCATACTAGAATATCAACTGTTATGAGATTATGAACATAAGCCTGTTAGAGGAAATAAACTCCTACTATTGCCACAAAGATGAGGGTCAGCATATCTCAGGAAGGGTAAGTTATTGAACTGCATTTGGTAAAAGCATGCTCACAATCCCAAAATATATCGGAATTATATCACAATAATATCATAATACATCACAGTTACAAAACAGGAGGCACTTGGTTTGTGCCATGCTTAGCAGAAATGTTACTCATCTCGGGTGCATTTTGGTAGCTTGACACCACACCCTGTTCAGTGGAAACCTGAAATCTCTCCAAAGGGCAGTGTAACCAACCCAGACTCTGAACACCTCCCTCTGGAGCTTCTATAACCAGCCCTGAAAATCTCCCAGAGCCACAAGTCTTGGTGCTTCAGCCAGACTGCCCTGAGCACAGCAATAACCAGTTAGTTATTAGCCACCGTGACTCTAACACAGCACAGGTGTGCTAAAATGCAGATATAAGTGTGTTCTTGCACCTAAATGCATTAATTTGACAAGATATCAAGAAGCTGGATCACTTCCATGCCTAAAAAATTGCATTTTGAAGCATTTTGCTGTACAGGAGCAGTTACAAGCATGTTTTTATTATAAGATAACCAAGTGAATTTCATCATTCTTTCTGTCGAATGTCCTTCAGCTCAAATCTAATGTTAAAACACTAAGAATGCCTAAATGCACATTTTAAGGCCTACAGCAAACACAGCACTGGGGAACCTGCTGAGACTTTTCTTCCAAATCATTTAAAGACAGACAGATGTTCAACAAGATCCAGAAAATGCTGCTTGATGGATTGAAAAGCATTTCTCTAAGTGGATTAAAAGACTACAAGAGTCAAGATGTTTCTATTTGTGCTCCACACAATTATGCTCTTTAAAGAGACTGTGTTAAAACTGTTACCATGGTGTCTATATTCTAAGGTTACATGTTGACAAGTATGTCATTAAAAAACAGCAGACACTTCAGTGAGAATCTGCTCCTGATCACCAGAGTTAAGCTGTTTTAAAGCAATTGTTCTGACCATGTGTTTAGCACATTCAGTTCTTACCTACTTTAAACAACAATCATCAAAACCCCCTTTTTTTTTTTCCATCCGATAGCATCAACCATATGAAAATCAGATTTTTACTGCTTGGTCAAGCTACTTTTTAATAATTGGGAATCAACAAGCAGCTTTGTCCAACAAAATGAAGCCAATTAATTAAGAGCCTGAGACTTTCACTAGCTTGAATCCCTCCCACAACTCCAGATCTCACAATAGTGCCAAAATCTGTTTGGTTTAGCAGCCAATCCAGCAAAACAGCAAGTTCCTCCACCAGGATGACAGTAAGGCAATGTCTGCAGGGGCTTCAGCAGATAAAGTGTCTCTGGGTGTCCCTCACAGCCCTGCAAGGCTGCTCTTTGTTTTATGTGGAAGACTGCAAAAGATCAAGGGACAAAATAGAGCTGAGCAAACCCTCTGTCCGTACATCACCCATGCCAAGAGAGGAGTCTGGAGTGAACCAGGGTCCAAGGAAGCTCAGTATGTGCATGCCCCAAGCCAGCAAGATGACAAAGGATGCTGTTGGTTTCCTTGACTCAACAGGCACCCCATTCACCTGCTAAATTATGTGTAAATGTCAGAAATCTGCCTTGTCTCTGCTACAAAGCTTGCTCTGTCAGCTCACAGCGAAGTCTTCAGCAATATCAATAACCACGGTGGACTCTGCTGTGACTTTAATGCTCATCTGCTAGAGAGATTTTCTGTTTAACACATTAAAAGTAAAGAAACAATGTATATAATTTGATTTAATTCTATAAAATACTGTGTTTTACCTAAGGGAATTAGTGCCTCAAGCAATAAACAGAAGTATGCAATAAATGGCATATGTGGGATCTATTAACCTAAGTGCTTGACTCTACCATCTAAATAATCCCCTATTAGGGTTTCAGATGTAGAAATGAGTCCTAAAAAAAGTTTATTTGTTAAATATACACACATATATATATAAATAGACTATGGATCTATCTAGCATGTGCTGCTTCTGAGGATTTAGTGGTGGTGCTGGTCTAACTTGATGCCCTGAAAGTTCATTTTTCAACGCTCAGAAAAATTACTGGTAGTATGAGATAGTGTCACCAGAGTGATTAGGAATCTTTCTGAAGCTCCTGCACCATCTATTTCTGTAATCAGGACAATCATACTTCCTTGATTAAAATGCGAATAAAATCACAAATATTCAATATTTTATTACCTTCATATATCTCTCTGTGTAAACTGCAACATGTCATCTTAACATATATCTAACGTTATGTCAAACATTAATTCTGTAGCTAACACCTTCAATTATATGCATAAAATTAATTGTTTGCCTTTTGTCCTTTTCTTCCCATAAATGCCTTAATGGATAAGATTTTTCTGCACTCCCCCCCCAAAAATAGAAGCAGGGATTATATCAACAAACATCGATGTTAATTTAAAAATGGATTAACAATTAAAGACACGAAGTACATTAGCATTGATCTCCAGTATGAAACAGTTGTGATCAATAGGATAATCTGTAAATTTGATTAATTGAGTAAATCCTGTTTACTAAAGTATACTATAAGCATAATTTTAAATTAAAGGATGAAAATTCTGCTCTTACTAAAAAAAGATTTCAGGACTATCATCTCTGGTTTAGACAGGAATGGAAAACCCTGATTTTCTCATTCAAGAACGTATTCAGAGATAGTGAAACTTCCCTGGCACAGTGCAGACAACAGGCAAGTCAAGAACTGTCCTCTCAACACTGCAGACCAAGGACTGTCACAGTGAGCTTGGCCAGTGAAATAAGAAATATCTAACAGGGTACTAACCTCTTCTGGGTTTTTATTTCTCTAAGAGCTCGCTCATATACAAGGTTGTACCACTTTACAACTATTCTGCTAGACAGGAAAGGGAAATCAGAAAAATTGCTGGGAACATACCCTCATACCTATATAACTATATTTACTCTAGGAGTTGTATCAATACAACTCCATTGGTTAAAGAAAATAAATCATACCTCTGACTGACAGGTTTAAATAGTACAAATCTGTTTAGACCAAACCCTAGTATTGAATGCAAGGCTTTAAACTGAGTAGGTAAGTGCTGCTAATTAACAATAATTGAAGCATGAAACTGAGAGGTATTGAGATATGGTATTTAATTCTTTAAAAAGTAAAAAATTAGAAATTACAGCACAGGCTTCTTCCTGTGTCTACACTGTCAGAAACTTGCTCCTCTGTTGAAAGACACTGTGTGAT
>JAOEGS010007213.1:81243-104881 GCA_025447755.1 Corythornis vintsioides
TTAAAAAATAAATAATAATAATAAAGAAATAAGGCTATTTCATTAAGAATGAAGTTAACTTTTTTTTCCTAGTTGTAGGGAACAAGGTTTTAGTGACAAGTTAAAAAGACATAAAGACTTTCCTCTTTATCATAGAATGGTTTGGGTTTTAAGGGACCTTAAAGATCATCTAGTTCCAACCTTCCTACCATGTCAGGGACACATCTCACTGTGATGGAGCATCCACAACTTCCCTGGCCAACCTGGTCCAGGACATCACTACCCTCAGAGTGAAGAGTTTCCTCCTTCTTTCCAATCTGCACTTCTGTTTCATGATGGATCAAGTTGACATGGTTGCACTTCAAAACATGAAATAACAGTCTTAATAAAGATAGATAAATAATAGGCACTGATATCAGGAAAATTAGGACAACTCAATGCACTTCACACAGAATTCTTTCCAATTCTTTTGTTCTCTTAACCCCAGCTAGGAGAAAAGAACACTTAATTTTCCTATGTAGTCATTGCAACAAACCCCTCAATAATGGAACTGACAGGACTTGAGATAGAACAGATCCTACAGTATTGAAATCCTGAAAAAAGCCAACCTATTACCACATTTGAGATCCTCACACACAGTGAAAAACATTATTATTTTCTTACATGCAATTCTGTAAATATTTAACCAAATTTTAGGTTAATCTTTAAAGATGTAAACAAAAAAAAAAAAAAAAGCCTGATGGCTGGGGTATTCCATTTTAAATGGAATTTAAAATATTTGAGATTTGTAATAGAAACTGGGATTGAATCATAGCTAACGAGTGCTGCTGGAACTCTGAAACAACCTCCCTAAATCTCTGACAGAATACTTTAAAGTCCCATTTTCCCTCCCAGAAAAACTAGAACATATGAAAATAACTAAGAATTAGTAAGATCAACAGAGGTCAAAACTAAAGAAACGAATGGTAATTTTTACACATTGGAAGAGCTGTTTTCTCACAGAAGTGTAATTTTAGAGAAATTTGCAAGTCAACTGCAATCATGAATATTTTGTCAAACTATATAAAGAATGCTACTGTTTTCATGCAGCCCACAGAAACCATGAAATTCTATACATTCAGGCAGACTTTCTAAAAACTGATGGTTATTCCCTCTACAGCATTTCCTTTCTCTTTTTTTTTTTTTTAAAGCACCATATATTATCTCACCTTGTATGTTTGACTTTGGAGGAAATAAAATAAGTTCAGGCCATTAGTTCATGACACCTCATGTGATGTATTTAAATCTGTAAAGTTGATTGCAATGGGACCTGAGCCCATCTTCATCTCAACAAGCTTCAAAACAAAGTAAAAATAAAAGGTTGAGAAGAACAAACACAGATTTTTCTCCAGGTAGCTTATCCATTTTTCCTTTCACAGCTCATTTGGCTACAGGAACATGGAAATGCACTGGCACATTGATGCCTTCACCAGGATGTGCTTTCTTATTCGAAAGAAAAAAAATATTTATAGTTGAATATATAATATATAATAGAGTTGTCCTGTTCATCTTCAAGTAATGGCAATATTCAGTCTACAATTAACAAGAGCTAAAACCATGGCAGCTTTGGAGTCTGCATTGTACTGTGCTTTCCAACATGAAAAGGGTTACAAACACTTCTGAGTTTATAAGGAAAATTAAAGAAATTTAAAAAAAAAATAAAAAAATTATTCCATTTTTTAAACTTCAATAGCTCAGAATATTGAGTGTCCAGCACTCAACATTTTATCTATCAGACTAATAAATACAGCTTTAGAGATCTCCTAATCCTATTTTTTTTTTTAAGATGTTCCTTATTGCCAAAATTCCCAAGGGAAATCACAAACTGCCCAGGTATTCAAAGGAATCAAAATATCTGCAAAAACAGTTTCACCAGTGATTTCTGTGAGTAAGAGTGAATTTACTGAGAATTTAGCCTCCTACACCTCCCTGGCACATCCATACCTCCTCCTCCTCCTCCTCCCCTCACAGCTTACACCACAAAGAAGCAGGAGGTGGACACCACACTGAATTCACACTTGGCAGAAAATCTGAGGGGTTTTCAAAGCAGAAATCTTTCTGGTCTTTAGGTACAAGAATGTTTTTACTTGACAATTTGGATTAAATTTTGATTAGCCTACTTCGTAAGAGAAGGTTGAGAAAATAATTGAAATAAAAAGTGAACCTTTTTCCGTTGAAACAATGGAAAACAAATTAAAGCTGAACTTGCACATAGCATTTACCTATAGAGTACAAACTCTACTGCTTATTTTGAAAAGATATTTTCATTATAAATGAGTTGCAATAGTAAATATGCAGTTCCTCCATTTCAGAACTCTAAGCATCAGTGAAAAGATCATCATATATATTAAAAAAAAAAGAAAGGTTGCAAAAGTGCCTCTTTATCAGCTGGTTTTCATAATGATGTTCCCTATTTTTACATGTGTTTATATAAACAGTGAACAAATGTCTCTCTTGTGATGTCAAATATATTCCTTCTTGGCATCTTGAGAGAAAACCTGTTTCATTACTATCCACATGATTTCAGGTCCACATAAAGAATAGGAAATAAGCTGTTTTACATTTCATCCGTTGAAGGAAAATGGGACTTAAGAGATTATTCAAGTTCTTAAAAAAAAAAAAGTGAAAGTACATCTGTACAATCATTACAGAAACTGAACTGAAATCTTTCTGATGGCAAACGAGCTTTTGAATAAAACCCCACACTGGAACATTCTTGAGAATAGTGCTGATAGCAGAAAATAATTAACATAGTCTTGCACTCTCATCTTAATTTGTTACACAAGCAAAGACTACAGGGAAGAAAAGATGTAAGAAGCTTGGGTTTGGTTTTTTTCCTATTCTTTTCAATCCAGAAAGCCATAACACAGGCTGAAAAATAAGGGAGTGTCATTAATGGCAGCCCTGCATATTTCCTTGGATGGAAAAGGCAACAGACCCCAGACTCTTTCTACATCTGGTAGAAATCACCATGTATTGTGGGATTGTAAACCCCAAATCTTTTTCTAGCTGTATTAGTCTAAAAAGTCTCTCTCCTCATCTTGCTGCTCCGTGTAAAATCGTGGCCACAAAACTTCTTAGCCTCAGAACACTTCATCATGTTGATCTAAATATGAATTGAACATACAGGTAAGCTAGCAACACACACCTGGACACACCTCTGCTCTAATCTAGTGCTGCCTCTTGAATTATATTCCACAACAGCATCATCAGAGGGTGTGACACTTCATAAGAATCCTGGTCCACAAACTCCCTTACTCCCAGGAAGGGGAGAGTTTGGAAAACCACACAGCCTGTGCCTGGAGCATTGTCCAAATGATGGAGCTAAAATCCATACTACAGAAAACTCCCAACTGCTGCATAGTGCATAATAATCTTCATTTTACACACTGGGAAAGACATGGGTGGAGCTGCAGAAAGCTCCTGTACTTTGTAAAAGCCAGAAGCTGCTTTGTGAGCAGAACATTCCCCAAAAGAATCTTCTCTTAGGATTCTTCTGTCACTGACTTATCTCCATTGGGGTTCACATGGAAACAACTGGAGTGGAAACATCACTGGCAGCTTGGCAATAATTTTTTTTGCTCCCCTCCCAGTTGCATTTTCCATATTACATTTTATAAAGTAGGAGTGAGAGCATAACTTTCAAGCTGTAGTTTATTTTTCACAAAGGGAGCCATGAAGGCTGGCAACCAACACCAGGTTACAGCTGAACCTTTACCCCTGCAGACTGTCAGAACAATTTCTTTGGAAGGAGTGCTATAGAAACTGGACAAGCAGACAAGTTTTTGTGTTCACACAGAAATGGAAACAACATCATATAAAAGAATTTTCGTGGGCAAATGACACTGGCTTTTTTTTTTGCTTTTTTTTTCAGCATTTTTTTTCTTCCTTTCATTTTTCTTTTTTTTTTTTTTTTCCACTTGAAACACACATTCTATCATGAGCACCAGCAGCACAAATGGACAAAAGCTATCACAAGTTTCATTTGCACACAGTATTTCATGTTTTTCCACCATCCGCTGCACTCTGCGTGGTGTTAGTGGATGTGTTGGTACTGTACTGCATTTTTTAAGACTTCACAGGGAAATAAACTATTACACCACTCTGCATTTGGTGGGAAGATTGCACTCTTTACAAAAGAAATGGTGCAGAATTTATTAAAACAATAGTGCCAATAAGATTTCACTTTAATACCCAGGACAGAAATATGATCACCTTGCAGCAATGAGAAAAAGATGCATGCACGAGGTGCTCCACTAATTACAGCTGCTTTGGTGGGCAATATCACTGCTGAAACAGATGTTAGGGACCTATTAACAAAAGGTTTTCAAACATCTGCTTACAATTTTAAGGCAATTGTAAATACAGCACAGAAGGTCAATTGGGCTCATTAAGGTCTATGTGCAAATCTACTGCTGCAGGTTTCTTTTTTGGCTAATACTGACTTTTTTTTTAACACAGGAAACAGACTTTAATAGCAACTTGTGTCAATTTTGATTGTGATTTCATACAACAACAAACAACAATTGCATGCCCTGTGCTTCACCAAATAACCCATTTTCCTTCCTCTTTTTCCTCTCTACCTACAGCACACTGCCATGCTTCTGTGAGGAGAGGCACAAGGTAAAGGCTATAAATTGGGCAATTATAGAGAAATGATTGATTTGACTTTTAAACACCAATTATCAGCCTTGTTAGGAAATCTTCATTTGCTGGCCCTAAGACAAATGAGTTTTGATGACAATGCATGGTTATGAGATGTAAATTACTCTTAACAACTGGAGTTCAGCAGCCCCCTTAAGTGGCAGAAGAGGAAGACAGATGTTCATGGGGTCTGAAACGTATTATTGATTGGAAATCCTCTTCATCAGTCTTCCTCAAAGTGGACCAATCCATTGACACTGTTTTCTGATGAACTGCTCAAGACAACCCTCTGACCACAGTCCCAGAAAGCAGGAAGAAGCAGCAATTAGAAAGGAAGTTATACAGGAGTTTCCAAGATTCTTTGAGAAAACACCCACTGAACTTGCTATCTTGAGCTTGAACCAGGTGAATTCAGACCAAAACAGAGCTATAAACCAGATATTTTGTGATCAAAGGCCCAGTTGTGAGTAGAAACCTGCAGCTGAAAGGCTTCCTGGACCCATTCAATTACATTTCCAATAACCTGCTTTCTACCTGGACCTATATTGGTTAAACATGGGAAAAACTCTTGGTAATACAAAAAGCTTGAAGATTCGACCACAGAGGAGACATTTATTAAAAGGAGGAAGAAAAATGCTGTGATGTAGAGGTAAGCACAGCCTGCATCCTCATACATTTGATATCAAGTGATGACCTATTAAAAAGTAAAATTAAATATTTTGAAAAAAAAAAATTATAACTAATTAAAAAGGACAATTCTTTTACTATTTGTTATCATTCACTGTAGGAAAACTAACAATTCTATAGTAAAATTGCATTTGAAAGCTTCTGAATTTTGTGGCTTGCACCAAATGTGAAGATTCAATTTTAAGTACCTCATATTTTACAGCAAAACATGCTTAGGAAATAAACACTAAACAGTGCCTTCTACTATCAGCAATAGTACACAGTTGTAATTATTAAATATTATGTATAATATAGATGAAAGCATAAAATTTGTAAAAGTTCTTTATATCTACAAGCTGGAAGCTGTGCTCATATAGATCTGAAAAAGTAATATGAGTCCTCCTTGTCCAAACAACAGCTAAATCTGAAGGCAAACATCAGAGCTTTCAGAAAACATTCCCATCAATAAAGACTTGTCTTTACTCAGCTTGGCCCAATATTGCCTGCTTTAAAAACTTAGCACCCAATCCATCTTCTCTGTGACTTAGTAGAAAGGATATTTTCAAATGTCTTACCATTTTTTTTTTTCTCCTAAACATTTTTCCTTCATCTAGCATTTAGAAGAGTCTAAATGAACTGTAGATTTCTTTATTTCTTGTAAAGGAATCTTGCAGGGCTGAGGAATCTTGAGATTACCACTGATAACCTGTAAACTAAGATTTTTTTATTCCTGTGTTTTTAACATTCAAGTTAAACTTAGCTGAGCAGAATGTCATTAATAATATACATGAGACTGAGCAGGGAATAGAATTAACATTGTTCTTTCTTTTCAGAAATCCCCAAGCCCACTGTGGACAATTCCAGGTACATTTCATGCCAGAAAGGGAAGAGTTTAGTGATGTAAATAAACTCATCTCCAACCTTCTCCTTAAAAACCAGTTTGGAGCAATCCTGGCAGAAAGCTCATTTTAGTGGCCCAACCTGCTTTTACTGAACTGGGTAGGTTCTTTTGCTGAGGAAGAAAGGAAGGAGAGAGGAGAGAACAAAATAAATAACATTTCCTATTAAACACAGAACTAGGGGCACCGACACACAAAGGCTTAGAAGAGAAGAAAAACTTTCTTTGACACTTCCAGCAAGTTTTTAAATTTCCCATTTCAATACTGATCCAACTTCACCTATGCAACTTCAAACGGGATGCTGAGAAGGCAAAACCTTTACAATTTCCTAGGATTTAAGTGTAAAATATCTCCATTATACCACTTACACACGATGGCTATTACTCAGGACCACTTATTTTAAAAATAGCCTAGACTTCCAAATCAAATCCCAGAAATCCCAAATAAACTGGGTGTGAGAAGTGCAAGGACCTAACTGGCAAAAGCACAGCACAAAAGTACCTGTGATGATGAAAGGATTTGCTGTAGCTGAGGAGGACAGAGAGATGAAGTTCTACAACCACTATTAAGTGTTCACCAGCTCGCTGCAAATTACACTAAACACTTGGTAAAGAAACATTTGGCAGATGTCAGCAATATGGAAGCCAAACATGTTCCTCACCCTGAAGGATAATGTAGCTACAGAGGAGGTTTGTTTTGGAAGGATTTCTATAGCACAGAAATAATCTGTACTTGTCTCCTGGCGAGGCTGCTTTACCAAGGAAGAAACAAGAGAGAAGCAGGGGCTGCTTATGTGACAAATGCACATTTTTGCCATTTAGATACTTAAAACCACTCCTGAAATAAGATACTATATCCAGATTTGGATAATATAACGTTTCATTAAAAAAAAAAAAAAGTAATAGATCTTTTAAAAGTCAAATATTTATGTAACCTTTTGTTTTAACAAGTGTCATATATACACCACTGCACACACACTATTACTTTCTAAAGTTAAAATCTTCCATGTTTTGGATTTTGCTATTCCACTCATCTTCTGCAGGTTTAAAAGTGCGTTCCTAAGAATGATTTACAAAGTTAAAATGGAACCTAAAGCCAGGGAAATCTGTGGGAATTTCTTCTCTCCATCTCTAAACAGAAGTCTTTGCAGAAGCACACAGGCTCATCCAGCCCCCCAGGCAGTTATTAGAAAGGCTACCTTGGAACATTTCATTTTTAAATTAATGTACTGTTAGGTCCCACTTTAGGAAAATTATGCTTAAAGACAAGACAGAAGGGAAGACATCTGTTTAGAATTAGGAAAATATCCTTGGCATAACTGGCCAGGCTGTCAGTATCACTGCTAGGTAGAGCTTTTACATTTATTTGTGGCATGTGAATTCCCTAGAACCAAGTCCCATCCTTCCAGCTGATGCAGTCAGTGCTCCAAGGCCCTATGTGCACAGCAAGCTGAAAGCAGTAATTGAGCTTCATATGGGATGCTCTAGTTTGAAACTTGTTCAGAGCAGATACAGAAGTTTGTATACTGACTGATTTCCCTGTACTCCTACCTTATGGCAGCTGAAGCATTCTCTCAAGGTGCAATTTTGACTAGGAAATTTAGTCCAAGTGGTTTCATTTACTATTCTCTCGTTATACACATTTGAAATAACTAGTTTTGGGGTTTTTTTTCCCTTCTCTAATATAAGCATGACTTCATTTGCATCAGCACACATTTAGTATGGACTTAGCAGCAGATTTTAAAATAGAGGGTCCACCAGAAAAGAATGCTACAGATTTGCTCTGCTTCAAATTACAGAAACAAAGTGACTTCATTTTCCAATGGCTGTTACCTGCTACTGCAACCTCATGCAAAGACTATCTGTTCAGACAACTGACTTGAAATTACAGCCTACAAATCCCCACTGAGAAAGAAGCATCAAGTGGACACAGCATCTTCCAAATAGAAAACAACTTTCTCCTGAAAAACACACTTGAGATCATGAAAACATTTTTATATTATTATTATTATTATATTATTATATTACATTATTAGCATTTGCAGCAGTCTGAATTGGAAGCACAGCTAGATATTCTATTCATTACTGTCAGTTCTATGTAAGTACCCACAAATGCTGGTTGTATCTGACAGTTAAGATTTTTTGTGTTGAATTAGCTGCATTTTCCCACACAGCAGGGCAGGTGGTTTCTCTGCAATTTTTCTTTGGGAGGTACTTGAACAAGGTGGCCCCACCCCTGTGACAGTCATTCCCATGATGTAGTGTTCACATCAGTAAATGAACAAGAGCATTTAGACATCAGCCTTTACATTATCTATCAGCAGTAGAAGTGCCTGAAAAGGAAATATTGCAGCCCTGGCAAAACAAACCAACGACCCACCCACATGAGCCAGCACTTACCCAAGCAGTGCACATGAAAGAGTGGTCTAGAGCCATCCAGTCACCTAACCACAGCAAGGAAATATTGTTTCCTCCGAGGAATTCTTTCTCAAGGTCTCTGTTCAAGCACTTCATACTTCCATAATTCTGTCCTAAGGACTTGGCAGAAGCTGTAATAGCAGCATAATGAATGGCAAGCCTTACCAGATTACAAACTAGAGATGGCCTCTGAAACTTGGGCCCCCAGAGACACTGATGTTATAGAGCAATTTCACATGTGAGGAGATGCATCCCAGCAGAGCTGGAGGCTACACTTGCCACAGGTACAAAAAAGATCCACAGGCAGGCAGAATGTGTCCCAGAAGAGCTCCATCAAAGCTGCCCTGTCTCCTGTCACATCCAGAGTAGGGAACCTGGAGCACTGGTGTAACAAAACCACCTTTCTCTTCAACCAAATTAATATGTGGAGTCTCCTGTGCCAGCATCCATTAGATACCCACAGGTTGATCCACATTATTATCCATCCATTATCAATTATTATTATCCATCCATTAGTTTATCCACAAGATAAACACATGCAGAAAACACTCAGATGAAATCTCTCCTAGAACAAGGGAACTTGAAAAAGGAATTAATTTGACTCTTGGTGTTATTTTTTGATATTTTATTAATTTGTGATCTTGTATTTTGTAATCTGAATTTAGTTTAGGGCTTGCTTTTCTAGTCACCATCACTGTAAAAAATAATTATATCTATGTATCTCCCTAGTATATAGTATATCTCCCTATAGTATCTAGTATATATACTAGTATATAGTATATAGCCCTATTGCCAAGGTTTGCTAAGTAGTAGATAAATACAGTTGCAGATGTAGACAAGAAATTAAGAAAACCTGGTTCTGGTTCCAGTAAATGCAAGCACCATTTCTACGTTTCTTATTTTATATTTTATATTTCTGCATTTCTTGTTTTAATGCCACCTAAAGATTTATTTAAAAAAAAAATAATAATCCCAAACCTGAATATATTGTGTGTTTAAATTCTGGGAAAAAAATTGTTAAGAATTTTAAATAAACAGCTCTAGTCCTCCATCACTAGAAAGCCTCCTTGACATGAGTTAGAGAACAGTTACATAAAAGGAAAATTTACATGCAAAAATCTTGAAAAATCCAGGGTTACCACATTTTATGGGCCATGCCTAATTTGTATGTGGCACATCTGGTCTAACAGGTAAGATATACAAGCAGGCAAATACTTGAAGCACTAAGTGTTTCCCAGTGTTAAAATAAACACCTCAGCACTTCAGATTTTTGCTCAGTAATTTTTCCTCAGTGTGAGAGGGAGCAGGGAAGGAAGGGTCAGTATCTAGTTACTTATCTACTGTTCCACTCTACCACTTATGAATTATCACTTACTGAGATTTTTGGTTTCAAATTCAAGTAGAAAATGTTCCATTTCCTTGGTTCATATTGACAATATTTCTGCTTAACTTGGCAAAACATCAGAATAGATCTTTTTCACCCTTCTTAACCTCTCCTGCTGGCACACCAGTTGATTGGGCTAATGCCTCATAGCAAATTATCATTTTCTCTCTAAACCAATATAATCCTGTTGTCATGAACACCCTGTATTACAGCTCCATACCACTGGAGAATATTTATTCCTTCTTCATAGGTAAAGGGCTACAGTTTCTGTCTAGTTGTTCCCTAGTTTCTCCTTAAATATAATTTGTCAATGACTAAATATAATAAAATAAAATAATATAAATATAATATATCTGTTCTGCTGGCTGCTGAATGCTGAAGCATCCAAACAGTACCTACAATTAAAAACAGGTTATCTGATGTGGACTTGATAATAAAAATCTCCAATGTTACTTCAAGTTTACTTATTCTTCCCTTTTCCTTTCACTCTCCTCCCAAAAATCTGATTGTCTTGTATCTAAAATCTTCAGGACAAAGGGCTTCTCTGGTCCCTTTACTAGCTGGTTTGCCAGAGAATTACAGGTTGAATTTTACTGGTGAGTCTTGCCAAGTAGTATGAATTAGTATTAAGTGTAATATGTGTTATACCTAAGTAGATGTGCCAAAACCCCCCTATATGTCTATCTCTTCTTGCCTACTTCTATTTCTGCATAAAACATTAGGAAAAAAAAAATAATCTGTTATTTCTGCAACACATAGCTGAAAACTGTTCAATTTTATGAGTTCATTCTTTCCCTTAGCCTTTAACTTTTATGAACTATTTATATGTTAGTTCAAGTAGAATTGTGCTGAGTTTAATACTTAGAATCATAGAATGTCAGGGGATGAAAGGGACTTTGGGATCATCCAGTCCAACCCCCCTGACACAGCAGAACACCTGGAGCAGCCCACCCAGGGACACATCCAGGCAGGTTCTGGAAGTCTCTAGAGAAGGAGACTCCACAACCTCCCTGAGCAGCCCCTTCCAGAGCTGCCACTCTCACAGGGAAGAAGTTTTTCCTCCTGTTGAGGTGGAAGTTGCTGTGTTTCACCTGCTGCCATCACCTTCCAGCAGGTCTGAACTGTACCAGTATGTGGGGTTGGTCCTCCCCAGATGCAGCACCCTGATCACAACTCTGACCTCTATTGTTCAGACAGCAAAAGGGAAGGGGATATTTAGATTATTACTAATTATTTTTCAAGTATTTAATCATTAAAACTTGCATTCCAAACCACACTCAAAACTGCAGGATTTCAAACAGAGCAATGAAGAGTTAAGATAAAAAAGGATGGGAAAAGCTAATTCAGTACAGTCTAAGCTGTGTCTTACCCATCTTAAAACATGAAATCAAACCAAAAACCTAAAAAAATAAGGAAATAAAAATCACTGAAAATACTGGAAACGTGTGACAAAACTACTGGGACTAGAAATAAACAGAAGCAGAAATCTTATTTTTATTGCCCCAAAAAGATAAGTATGAATTTGTAATCTATGACCATAACAGAGATTAAGAAATGGAAGAAATTTGCCTAGAGAATTTTAATATATTTTGTATACTTGAAGTTACAACTGCTTGGATAAATGACCTGGTCACATCCAGACCATTTCATAAAGCCATTTATGGTGCCACAAAGGCCACGTTTGGCTGTTAAGCAAAATAATTCCACCAGAAGGGTTAAAAAAACCCCTCAGGAACACAGCTTGTAGTGAACTACCTATGGCAATATATTCTGTAATCAATTTCCAGCTCCGTGGCTAAAGCCCATGGCTCTGGAAATCTGAGTTAATCAAACAAACTTCAGCTCCTAGGGACAAGATTAGCACAGTCAGCTAAATCCACCCCAAAGGTGATTTTCTGTCTCTGAAAGTACTTTTGTAGGCTGAATGTTTCCATAGAGCAGGCATTTCAAACGCCTACACCAGCAATCTTTCATTGACATCACTGCTTCAAAGCAAAAAAAAATAGTCTTTTGGGATAAGGATTCTTTCCTAGCTGAGGCTTTATAGTGTTCAGGTAGTGTGGTGAGCATCTCTTCCCTTCCAGAGGGCACCATCCATCTCTGTTCTTCTGTCAGCAAGTTGTCAGCATTCTGATGGAGAAAACATGCCCCAGAAGAAATGTGCACTTAGCTGCAAGGCAAAGTGACAGCTGAATAGCAGCAGAGCACTGAGGATGAGACAGAAGCAGAATGACAGGCAAAATCAGCTGAAGTCACAGCACCCCACTGGCTTGCCAACACCTTTCCATTAAAAATTCCACCATGCCTGGCTGCTACAGGAACCAGCCAAGTGCCTTACAGCTGCTTTTCAAAAACCTTGGCAAAAGGGGATTTTTTTTTCGCTTTTCTTTTTTCAACCAGATGGCTAAATCGTGATGGAAGAGATTACATTTTCCACAAGCATCAATCCTTGCTAACCTGACATGGTTTACTGAATTAAAATGACTCTGTAACACATGAATTCTACATGACAGAAATTACCAAACAAGATTTTAAAAGTGCATTAAAGCAGGCAGGCAATTTCTTTTTCAATATCTCATATCCCATACTCCATACAGAGTATACATATTATCTTCTGCTAATAAATCAAGGCTTGAGTAAACTCTTAACTGATTTCTAGTCTTGAAACTAGTTCTAGTCTTCCAATCTGTAAAATAGTATCATCTCTCTTTTTGTCTGCATTCATGGACTGTATTTTAAATTAATTTCTTTCTGCAAGAAGCCTGATAGATTAAGATCACATAAGCATTCTTCTGTATTACTTCATAAATGCATTGATGAAAATTCTCATTCACAAGCCAGCAGCACAAACAGAGCTTATTGGAGGAAAAAAGGTTAAAAAAACCCTTAGATAATTTTTTTTCCCTCCTTTCTCCTAGGGCTGGGATAAAAAGCTATAAACAACAAGTGCAGAAAAGATGATTCATCACCATAAAAATATGTTCTTCTCTTTTAAACTAAACCCACAGCCTATCTAAGTCTACAAATAAATTTTAGGGGCTCAGAAACATGTGAATGAAATTCCATTTTGACTTTTTAACTGCCCATCCAGGGATTTGAATGAAGATAGGAAATTAATGGATGGGAAGCATTACAGTCAGGTGGAATGCATTCTGAAGTGTTTCCACTGCCATGAAACATGAAATTTAAATAATTCCATGATATCAAAAAAAGTATAGTGCCAAATGTTGTAAGCTGCATTTTTGGAAGCATGAAATAAGCAATTTCATGTAAATCAACTGTGATGATGGTAGGAAAGATTAAAAGGATGACTAAAAATAAGCAAGCAAAGGAGGACATCATCTTACCATATTTTATATAGAAATATTCAATAAATAGGGGTAAGATTGGTTTCCCTTGAATACTATATTTTTATTTCCTCCTTCCCACATCTACCTTTTTTTCCTCTTCTTGTTTTCTCTTCGTATCCCTCTTCATCCTGCTCTGTGGATGGGCTGATGATCCATTCAAACACAAAGCAAATGACCAATGCCTACAGGACATTACAGCTGTATTCTGCAGCTGCTTCATGTATGAGGGCATGAAAGCTTTGTGTTTTCAAAGAATCCTTTAAAATACTTCTGCTTTATGGTTTTGGGGTTGTTTGGATTTTTTTTTAGTAAGATAATACTTAAGATAATCAGTAAAATCAGTAAAACTAGTGTCAGTTCAAATTTACAAAACAACATTTGGAAGTTCATCCACATTGAAGAGTTCAGCAACAAGAACAATGCCAGAAAATTCTTTTGAAATAGCACAAGGTAGAGCATTTTACAGCAACCCTGGGGATCACAAAACTGCAGTGGGGGACCTCACTTTTTTCCACACCAGTCTGCAGGCCATGACATTTTAGGCTCAATAATATGAGGTGTGACAGCCTTCGTTTGAATACAACAGATTCTTCAAATATTTTAACTAGGCAGAGAAGTGAAAATAAATGAGACCAGTGGGATTTCTGCAATGAATTCAGATTCTGTAGGATTTTCTCAGTTTACTGCTTAAATTAGAAATTACACAAGCTTTGAAAGTTTTTGGCTCTGGAAACAATCAGGGAATTATTCTGAAATTAAATCACTATCTTCTGACTGTCAGCACAAGAGCAAACAAAAAAAAGTGTATTTATTTATTCTTCACACCATTGGAACAGGTGCTGTCTAAACTATATAGGACAATATAATGTATTCTATTACACATACACTTTTTCAAGTTAATAAAAAACAAAAAACAAGTGATGATTTGTGACTTCAGCATTAAATTTCTACATCTTAATAGGAAAAGTCTGGTTTAAAATATGGGCATGAAAACAGTACCGTGTAAAACAAACCAGGAACAAGTTACTGAAACCTTTCCATTTCCATTCTTTAGGTCTCATTTTAACTGTCTGGTTACCTCTTATATTTAACAAATGATGAGTGCTCCAAGGCTATATATTGATATGACAATGCCAATTGTTCAGGAACTTCCAGCAGCAGGGTAATACAATATACTATAAGAGTTCAACGTGGGTTAATTGCTCTGCAAAATGGCTATTTTTTTTTTATGACTTCACTCCCTTGGGGAAAAACCTCCCTCTGCACTGACAGAAACCATATAAGTGGGGGGCCCACTTCATTAACAGAGAGAAAATCTACTGATTTTACATAATAAAAAAATAAAGAGGAACATATTTTGCCTTCAGTTGCATGGAAAATCAGACACACAAGGTGCGTGACAAGAAAATAGGGACCTAATTGTTTAGCACCCTCAGGAACTGCTCACAACAGGTGGAAAGAAAGGCAAGGAAAATTGATGCAAGAGATGACAAATCCTAATACAGAAATCTTTCAGCAAGCATATAATGAAAAATGGGATTGCAGAGAAGAGGCTGGGAATGGCAGAGAACCAAAGCAGGGCCAAAAACCCCCAAATTCCTCCCTTTCCACAGGCGAGGAAGGGAACAGACTCTTGGTTGCATGACAAAAATTCCTGCATTATCTTTTGTTATCAGGACAGCTTTCTCTTACCCTGGGTAATGCAAACCACTACTAAGAAGTGAATAGAGTACAATATACTATATATATATACATACATTATAAATATACATTTAAAACTAAATTAGCAACAATTACAATTATTAGCCAAACATTCCTAGCCCACAGTACAGTTTAACAGACAACCAAACCCAAGGGATCTAAGCTTTTAAAGCAACAAGAAATACTACAAGTACTACAGTACTTGTTATCTAAACTGATAACTTTGGTTGTGTATGTGTAGAAAACACAATGTATTAAATGCATTATTAAAATTACTATTTAAATGCAACTGGCCAATTCATTATCACACTTGGTTTGCTTATGAATCATCCAACAGCAGGGCTTATTTCCTGAAAAAAAAAGGCATCCTTCATCTCCACCAGGGTTTTTTTCAGCTCCCCAGCAGACATTCTTACTGGAGAGAGTCCAGTGCAGGGCACCAAGATGATTAAGGGAGTGGAGTGCATGGTGTGTTTTGGAAAGGCTACATAAATGCCATGTTTCTATCTTCAATTTCAACCCACTCCCCACAACTTACCTGATTTTCTTTTTGGTTGGTTGGTTGTTTTTTTTTAATGTGGTTTAAACAGAGAATAAGGGAGATCACCAAGGTGCAAGGGAAAACTAGACAGAAGGCCACTGTGCTTACCAGAAACATCACAAGGATCAGGAGAAAAATATCTTTTTTTTTTTTTTTAAATCAACAAATACAAAAGAATGTTAGTCCATCTCAACTTGTTTGTGCCTCTGATCTTCAACTATATTCCTACACTTGCCTTTCACTAACTACCTGCCTTAGCAGCACACATATTTAAATACAACTAAACCAAGATGTTTAAAATAAAATGAGTCCTAAGACACACTTTTCAACATTGGAGCTGTAGTATGACTCCTAAAAATTCAACAAGATCAATCTAGAAGAGCATAATAAAAACCAAAAGGGTAGCAATGATGTAAAGGATTTCACCTTTCACAGCTTTTAACTCTGGAAATTGTTTCTTCTGAGCTGATATTTGTTTGAATATCCTGTTCACAAAGCAACTTCAGCCCACATTTCATTTCCAGTAAAATTTACCATTTATTTTTCAAACTATTTCTAACAATGGCACTCTGCTCATCTTAAATATTGGGAAAAAGGGATCCAAAATGGCATTTCATGCAGAATCTATCACATGCTGGCTTCATCAAGTGTAAACAACATCTTCTGCCAAATAAAACAGTAAAGCAGGCTATAAGGTGCCAGTAAAAAATAAAATGGAAATGTATATGTATCTAATTATTTTTTAATGAAATGCTTATGAAATCACTGCAGTAAAACAGAGTGTGCTAGAAACATTTCTTTACCCATCTCAAGTCTTGTGAGTCTAATCAGCATGTCCCTACAATCTAACACTTGCATCACTCTATCAGATAGAATAATAATGGTTTCAGCTTAAATCATGCAATCCCAGCCATGTTCTGAGGGGAGGAGACAGACAAAATGAAGCTGCTTCTGGCAAGGTTAACGTGTTCAGGTGGCATTAAGAGAAAGGATGTTAAATTCTATTTAAGAAATGAAAATGTTTTTCAAAATGGCCTCAAATGATGAAAATAAAGCTTTTGGCACGAAATGATAAAGGCAACATTGATAATTTAAAACGATGTGACGTTTCAACACAGCTTTACTTCACAATCAGAAAAAAATGCCATTTAATTTGAGACAACTGCAGGTGAATTCACACTTTGTTTCCTACCTGAGCACACCTAAATGTGTGTTTATCACACCAGTGATAATACAGTGTGTATGTTAATATGCCAACTGCCAAGCCTTGCCATCTGGAGAGCTAATGAACAATCAAGGGATCCCAAATTAAGCTACAGAACTTTCCCTTAGAATCTGTAGGACAACACTGTCAAGTTCAATCTATTCACTTAGGCTCCAGAATCAATTTTTCAAACTTTATGACAGGTCTAATAGTTTCCACCTGTTTCTCTTGCTTGACTTTTGACTGGCACATTACCAGCCAGGGTGGAAATGCAGACAAAGACCCCTATTAGGCTCCGGCTGTTTCTCTACTGTGAGGTTGCTCAGCCATTAAATTAGTTCCAGCCCACTTTCTCCTTCCACATCTTCATTTTTTTTTGGGGGGATATGAAAGTTTGAGGAAGTAGAAAGGAAGAGAAATAAAAGTTTGACAGTCAGTCAGTGGGAAAGGTGCAAGAAAATCTCGAGTCGCTGAAGTTAAATGTGAAATTTATTTGTAATTTTCTAACTAAATTTTTGACAAAAGACACTAATCAAGTTCTTGGGGTGTCTGTATCATATTTTCAACTATCACATACTTGGTAAAATTTAAGACATCCTAAGAGAAGTCTATCATGTAACAAGTCCTTAGTGCATAAACACAGCATGGCATTTTTTTTCTGGGAATCATGAATGATCAGCAGGTAGCTCTTTGTTGTTGAAGCAATGGAAACCTTTTTCCCTGAGATATGTTTTCCCTTCATTCAGAACTGCCAATTAGAAAGAGGTGTCAAACATATATCCTAACAAAATCGTATTGGAAATACCTTGAGAACATGACAGCATTTTCTCCAATAACTAAGATGTATTTGCATCAATTTCTACTGACTTATGAAATGTTATCAACTGTGAAGTTTCAGGGCACTTGGCTGAATTGCAAATCCCATGGACTAAATTCTTCTATTATCCATGAAAATATTTACAATACCATCAACCATAATACTCCAGACAAATATTTTAGCTTATTAAAATAAAGGTCTCCCTGTAAGATAAATAGTTCAAATAAGAATGTGACTAGGACCATCTTCTCAGTGTAAACTACTTAGAGACAGGACTTGTAGTTTACATTTGACTTGAAAAGTGATCCCTCCAGCATCATCGTCACTGGAAAATTCTTTACATCTGTAAACACTTCATTACATTTGGAATACTTCATGTAAAAAAGCAACCTGAGTGCTGACCACTCTGTTGGATAAGAGAGTAAAGGTTCCACAGGCATTGAAAAGCCAAGATCACTTCTCTCAGCTCCCTCTCCTTCCTTCAGAATATAATCCTAAATAAATCAGATATTATTTTATTGAGCTTGTAATATAGAAATAAATGACAGAACTCTTATATGCTGCTTCTCACTGAGAATATTACTTAATGTGACTGAGAACACCATCAAATCCCACTGTCAGAGACAAAAGATCCTGACCTATTAAATTATCAGTGTTTCTTCACAGTAGTTCTGCTTTCAATCCAGTGGGCTGAACATGCTGTGAATACTGAAAATACAGAAGCAAATGCTCCAAAAGCTTTTATAAAATAACTCTTTTCTTGATGGTCTCTTACTGAGCTAGCATGCCTGGCTGTGTTCAAAAGCCATTGCAAAGTGAACTGCAGGTCAAGGATGCAGATCTAGGGGATGGAGAGGGGCAAAATCAGGCAGCAGCTTTTTTAATGTGTGCCCATGAGAACACACAAACACACCAGGAGCAGTTTGTCATGAGGGGAAATTTGTATTTGATTCCAGCTACTTCTAAATGGCACTATTTAAGACAATGATCACTTGTAAATTCCTGATTTATATTCATACTGTTATACTGCATCCTCATTCACAGATTTTGTGTCATACATGCTAAAATAAATCATCTGTATTACTTGCAAGAAGGCACATTCTGTAACTTGTCCTGGTCTCACACTTTAGGCTCTGTAGCTGAGAGTTAAAGCTATTATTGCTGCTAACTAATCAGTTACAATAACATTCAAGATGATTTAAAAATTAAAGATGAATTAAATCAAGATGAATTAAAAAAAAAAACCCAAACCAACACAAAACCAAAACAAACAACCCAAACCAAAATTCCTGTGGTTATTTGAAAGAGTAAAATTTATCTGCAATTTCTGCAGATAAATCAACACTGATACTCAAAAGGAACTCTCAAGAAAATTTATAGCTGTAAGTGGAAACACACACAGAATAATCTGTCCCATAGAGCAACCATTTCCAAAAGACAGCTTTTTTTCTGTCAAGCTAGTTAATGAAATATGAAAGGATAGACTTTGTACATAGACTCCAACCTAAGATTTAGCAATTGTGATTTTCATATAGCTTTATCCAATTCAAAACTCTAATGAACTATCTCCACGATTCAATCACAATGGTCATCTACGTGATGGAGAAAGAATGATTTAGGATTATGTCAATGTTTAAAAAAAGGCAAACAAACAAGAGTGAAATATTCAGCAAGAGAAAAACACCATGTAAAAATTAAGGCCACAATCTACATAATTACTTTTGTCAAGTAAATATCTCAGAAAATAACTGTACTAAAAAAATACACATCATCTCCTAAATATGCATATTTAATACTAAACTTTCCTGTGGTGTTGTTCATGCTTTGCAAGAGAAATAGTGATTAAAACTCCACTGCCCAGTAAAAAGTTGTCACACTTCAATTTTCACACCCTTTCCAGCTTAGTATTTTGTGCATTACCAGTAACCACCCTGTGAGCACAAAGATGGCTGCTTTGTGTCCAGTCTAGAAGACAGTCAGCTTTTTATTTTAAATTAAAAAACACATAAATTGGCTATCTTGTAGGAAACAAATAAACTAAAGGGAAAAAAGTTTCCTTCTGAATATTCCAAGTGAATAGATATAATAGTGAATTGTAGATCAGAAAGCTTATTTGGTGTGGTCTAGATTATTCACTTACCCATCCAGAAGGTTCATTGTTGTGGTGGTGACTTCAGTAAAAAGAAGAATCTTTCCAAACTTCTTTGTTTGCAGATTCTGTTGATAGGTCTTGAGGCTGAAGTGTTCTGAGGAGAAGCTTCCCATCTGAGTGATGACTGGCATGAGACTTGGAGTTATCTCCATTTTTGAGTCACAGGATGAAACAAATTTAAGAGTCACTTTGCTGGATGGTCTTAATCCTTCAGCATCTACATTTCCCTCGAGCCATTTCAGAAAAGCAAGATGGATTTCCTGTGGGCAAGGGAAAGAAAATAAGACTTAGAAATAAAGCCCAGCACATACGAAGCCATACAAGCATTCTTTTGAGAAAAGTTTTATTCAAGTCATCATGTTCTACTTCAAAATAGGAAAATTAAATCAATTTTCTCTTCAAAGACCAACTTCTGCCTGCCCTGACTACTTGTTACTGTCTTCCTAGCCTGTAGACTGTGCCCCTCAGCAGATTAATTAAGTTTAATCTTTCCCTAGAACAGGGTTTGTAGTGTTTCTCCTACACAGTAAAGCCTGGAGTGCACACACTCATCTGTATTAGGCAGTTTCTATGATACATGAAACCACAAAAATGGTGGTTTCTACTTTACTGAAGGTAATTGTTGCCCTCACATTTTTAAAGAGGAAAACATCTGACTTTCAAATAAAAAACTCCTAACCCTCCTTCCCATAGTGCCACAGCTGAGAAGCAGAATGGGAGTGTTTCCTACACTAGTGCTGAAGACAGGCCTGAGTTTTCCTGCCACTGAACACGCCGTGGACATCTCTGAGCTCCAATACTTTTTATAACCCCCAAACCACAATTCAAAGCTTAAGTTAAAAAAGAAAGGTGCTTATAGTATTCCCAACAATAAAAGTGCTCACTGTTATACATCAAAAAATCTGCTGTACTTTTGCCACTGTCATTTCTGAACAGACTGATGGCACAGTGTGATGGTCCATACGTTACAAATATGCCACACAATTTCTGGCATTTATCCTTGAGTACACTGGTTTTCCCCATAGTTTTTAGGTTTGCTTCTTAATTTAATTTTCTTGTTTCTAACATATCCTGAACCATTTAAGAACTGTCACATATATATAATTATGAAGCTATTTTTTCCTATAGTGTACATATTTTAGCTGATCCAAAGTAATAATTAGTAAGAACATTATTTGATTTTTTTAAATTCCTAAAAAAGATGGGTTTACATTTTTAACAAAGTTTAAATGCTAGAAAAAAACCTAAAACTCAATTGAAAAATCTCCTTCACTCCAAGTTCCAGAAACATGGATGCTGAACCAATGCATTTTGGTCCCCCAGAAGTACATTTTTGTATAGTGAAATAAACATATCTATAAGAAGCCAGGGTTAACCTCTGCTTCAACTTCATTTCGAAGGAATAGAATCGATTTGTTGCTGAGCTGGGGACTGAGCCTGGGACCCAAAGGCCACAGTTCTGCAGCAGCCTCTGGTGGCCACTGGAAAGCCAAGGGTGGCTCAGGAGCTGGCTCTGGGAGCAGCTCAGGTGTGTCAGGAAAGGCACCCACCACAAGCCAAGGCAACAGCCAGACTCCTGCCCACTGCTCACCATCATCACAGCTGAAAAGGAGAAGTTTGCCATGGTTATGCAGTCAAAAAAGCTGCAGCTGTTACGTATTTGGGCACCAAACAGCAATAACCAACAATATCTGCAGCTACTTACAATGCAAACCCACTAAAATTTGCATTACACAGATTATCAGTAACATACTTTGTAAATACAGCAACCTAAAAAATCCTTTTTAAAATATTATGAAACTGTTTTGGATCAGAGAACTGAAATCAAATCAAATCTGATGTGGTGATCATTTTTCAAGTCACATTTCCTAGGTACATGAAAAGATATTTTCTTTTCCCAAAGCAAAGTTATCGCCTTCTGGTGACATTTGATGTCAGGCAAACAATGTGGCAACAAGAGTTATTTATTTTTCCACATTTAAAATAATCAACTACCAATTTAGTATTTGAGAAAAGTTTTTCTTCCCATACTTTAAATGCTAAAATTTAAAAAGTAAATTTTAAAAGTTAAATTTTAAATGCTAAGAGTTAGAGAGAGTGAGGCTACTGCACTCCACATCCCCTCAGCTCTTCCCCTGATCAGCACAAAGGTTTAGGAGGGGTCACAGTATTAAGGACTGGAGGTCTAACATTACAAATTGTTGAACTAAAATGTAAATGGTAATTATAATGTAAAGAAGGAAGAGTAAGAGCTGTATTTTTTATTATTATTTAACATCTGCTTTCTATTATTTTAAGAGTTTGGTCAGGTGTGTGAAGAAAATGCTGCATAATACAAGTTTTCTTTCACTATTAAAATTATTTTATTTTCATAATCATTAGGTTCACTTTTTTCCTAACACTTCCTTAGTAGTTGAGATTGAACAAAAAGGAGAAAAATGGGAGACATAAGAGACAAAATCCAGCTGCATGTGGACCCTCCTCTGTTGTAGTATAAAATAACAGAAAAATACAGCTCCTGATGGAGATTTTATTTGCATCTGGGCTATACCAACCATTGAGACTTAAACACAAGGCACGTAAACTTTCAGTTAATGGGTTAAAACACTACTAAATTCAAGACCTCATTCTCACATTCTGCTTACGTACAGAAAATTTGAATGTATTTTCTTATTTTTACATGTATGTTCATTTGCACACACAGATATCTATCTGCAAGTGCCTCCACACTTGGGATAATGTTTTTTTTACCAAACTCTGTGATGAAGGGTCTTAAAACTCTAGCCATGGAATTCTTTGTGAAGACAAAATTCAGTCACAGACTAAATTCATTAGGTTTCTATTAAAAACACAGAGGTGAACCTAAATGAAATCTAAAAATATAATGCCTTAAAATATAATATATATATATATGTATATATACATACAAAAATATAAGCCAAACATGATATATCAGTCAGCTCTCCTTCATTTCTCATGAGGAAAAAAGATAATTTTAACCACTGTACTCTATGTGATGACTCCATATTTTAACTATAATACTGCAAACAACTGAAGATTACACAGGCATAAAGTACCAGTCAATATGAAATAATTATAAAATTAAATATAAACATCTTTGCATTGAAAGTGCCAGCATATGAATAGCCCTTTTTGAGAACAACCACATTTATAGACATCACACCTTCAATATGGATACCCTGCTATTTTCTTTTTTCTTTTCTGAATTGGTCTTTTGAATTGAATATATTGAATATATTGAATATATATTCAGTTCAGAGATGATCTCCAATGGATATATTTATAAGAATTCTATATTAGCACTGACAGAAAAGCTTTTGAAGAGTGCATGGCAATTGGACTTTGATTAGAACATAAAAATACACACACACACACATCTACATCCGTGCAAAAAAATACATCCTCTTTGCATTGTGCAGCTTTGTTGCAGGTTTAAAGGTGTGAAATTAGCCACTGGAGAGCTTCCACAGCATCTCCTGATCCAATGGAAACAAACTGCAGCCCAGCCCAGTAGTAAGCACAAAGCTGGTGCCAGCAAAAAAACCCCTCTGGGGGGGCAACTCCAGCCCTGAATGCTGGTGACTTAGAGGCCAGCAGCAGGAAAAGGCAGCTATTAGCACAAGAGGGCAAGGTTTTGGCAGACATTTCTGACTAATGAGGCACACCAAATACTTTTCTGATGCTGCCTGTGTTTTTACTTCCTGTAATAATGTCATACTTGGAGATTTGAAGCAGATTCACGACACAAGCATAGCCCTGTTTGTAAAAAACTATGTTATTAGTGATATTTAAAAATGCTAAAACAAAACAAAATAAATATTTTA
>JAOEGS010007213.1:118136-131692 GCA_025447755.1 Corythornis vintsioides
TAGGCTGGGAAGGCAGGACTAGGCTGGGAAGGCAGGACTAGGCTGGGAAGGCAGGACTAGGCTGGGAAGGCAGGACTAGGCTGGGAAGGCAGGACTTGCTCTTGGGGAAGCCATGCTGGCTGTTTTGAATCACCTCCCTGTTCTCCATGGGCCTTCCCAGAGCTTCCAGGAGGATCTGTTCCATGATTTTCCCAGGCACAGAGGTGAGGCTGACAGGTCAGTAGTTCCCAGGGTTCTGTTTTCTACCTTTTTTAAGAGTGGGTGTAATATTTCCCTTCTTCCAGGGAAGACTTCTTCTGACTGCCAAGACTTTTCAAATACCATGGAAAGTGGCTTGGCAACTACATCAGCCAATTCACTCAGGACTCTTGAGAAATTCAGCTGCTTTTAAGCTTTTACCTCTACCAAACAGTTGGAACCCAACAGTGTTAACATGTTATTGAGGAACTGGCAGATGTATGGGGAAACTATACTAATGAAGGTATGCAGAATAATAGAAAGCTGAGGAGAAAAATGCACTAAAATACACAGTATTTATTCCACCTCTGTTTACTACACCACTGGATGACAAGTTTTACAAAGCTGTTAACTGAGATACAGAGGAAATATCAATGAGAAAAGGGAACCAGTATCTTGATTCCCATCTGCAGATTTCCTTCTCTTCCCCTTTCTGTCCACCTTCCCTCATGCTGTACCTACCTTCAAGTCCCACAGTTCATCCTCCCTCTGTAAGCTTGAGAGGGTGAGGACAGAGAAGAGAGGAGCAGCCCTCCTCCCAGTTACTCTTTGTTACCACAGATTAAGAAATTATCCTGTGCTTGGTAAACCACAGTAACTGACTAGAATAATTCTCTTAGCCATTCACAAGTGTGAAGTAAAGCCACAACCACCACTGAGTTCTCTCTTCTTAGGACCAGCACTATCACAGAACTGGTGCTCAAAAACACAGCCTAAGCAGTTCTGAGATGGGCCTTCTTCCATGCTGAACCTGAAGAGTAAATTTAGCTGGTAAACTTGCTGCCTCAGGGATCTGCAGGGCTTCACACCTCAGTCAGGCTGCTATTGAGCTTTCTGCTTTCCTCTGAGCAAGAGATCTCTCAACTGCCAAAGGAGGGCATGGTCCCTGTGTACCTTCATCACCTGGAGTGCTACTGGAGGGGAAAAAAAAGAAGAGCTATTGACTCTCAACCAACCATCCCCTCTTAGAGGGCCATTCCTTTCACAAATACATTCACAAACACTACCAAACAGACCCAGATATTGATAGAAAGAGCTTTTCAATAAATGAGAACTCTGCAATAGTTTAGATTTATGATCAGTGTGACCCCTCTGAGTCTGCAAGTTTCTTTATAAAGAAATGTAAAGTTAATTTTTAATGTTAGTTTGTTAATTTTATCAAACAAGAGCAAACCCACCCTCCCTGAACACATAAGCAATTCAAAGCACATGAATAACTTTGTTATGGAAAAAATCCTAAAACACATGGAGTTATATTAGAAATCTTTTTGTAACTGACAGTACTTTGTTATCAATCCTTGGGTTAAGCTTTATAGAAAAATTCTTCAGAAAGCTACTCTAAAGCAGAAGTGTACTACCTGTCAGAGTGCTAAAGGTTTGCAGAATGCACTGCACAGCCAGCTTAGCAGAAAGAAAAACAGCCAAGAGTTGCACACATGGAGTACATTAAATCCATTTCCCCAGAACAATAAGCTGTTCCAGCAAATACACACTTTGACTTGCACAGATGCATTGCTGCATCTACTTCTTCTGCCCCTCCAGAGAAACTCTGCCATAAAAGACATTTTCATTCCTAGCCAAGAGACAAAGTGGCCAAGTGTTGAAGTGCAGATGAAGATTTCTGGCCACAGTGCACTGCTCATGTGAAATCATACACATAATACATCAACAAAAGCAAACTGTGTTAGACACAAACTTTATCACTGATCAAGAGACTTCTTTCAGATCACTTGGGTGATGTGCTTTTCATTCAACATTTTTCCTCAGGTTCCTTCTAAGCTACAGCAAGGAGCAAATTTCCTTTCTGCAACAAGTACTTGCAAAATGCTCTTGCTTTTTGTCCTACTGGCTAAACAGGGATGATGCTCATACTTTGATGATAGGAGAAAATAAGCAAAATACTGCCATTTTGTAGATTATACCTTTTTGGTTCACTTTTAAGCATGAAAACTTGGATAGAAACAAAAAAAATATGGCTTTGGAGTTTCAGTGGAACTATCTGTGATTTTAACACTGGAAATAATTAAAAGAAAAACCTCTGCAGTTTCACATTTTAATCTCAGGTTCTACAATACACATTAATATGCATGAAAATATTTCAGAAACAATTGTCTCAAAATGTACCCTGAAATCTAGGTTGATGATAGTGTTAGCTGAGAGTTCAAATTTCCCATCCTCAAAGAAATACTGATTCAGGATAAAGTAGCTTCATACTCTTCTGACATAATAGACTTGGGATTTAAAAGCAGCCAGTGCCACCACAGAATCCAAACTGCAGCTCAAGACATGGAAATCTGGGCCAACTGAATTCTAATTGCACTGTAGTGGACTGAGTTATACCAACACAAAATGGTGTCTTCACACTGCACTACTCTTGGGAGCCAACTGTATCTCAGTATCCTTTAAAGTTTAAAATTCAAGAGGTACATTCAATTGTACTTTTGAATTATTCTGTATCTCAGTGTCCTTTAAAGTAAAGTTTGAAATACAAGAGGTACCATTCAACTGTACTCTTTAATTCCTCTTTATGCCTTCAGTAAACAAGAGTTAAAATCCCCAACTTCAAGCTTCAGCCCATATGTTTGTATTGAGTGTTTATTATTCTGGAAGAACATGCTGTTTAAAGACAGTTTCTAGCTGAGCTGAAGTAATGAAGACTTATTAATTAATCATTTGGCTGCTATCCATTTGGAAGATAGTGACAAAAGTGACTCAGCCTAATAGGACATGAGGAGAGTCAGCAGTCAGTTTTAAGAGGCTTCAGATCAGCAACTGTGTGGGTGTAATATACTTCCTAATGGAAATAATCACTACTCTGACAAATCTCTCTCATTCCTCAAGGAGTGGATTCTTGTTTTGAAACTTAGGGCAGTAAAATACAATCCCAGCATTTACATCTGAGAAATTATCCTTTAAGATGGCAATGTGAAAGAATAAATATTTCAGTGCCTAAAGGCAAAGCTGCAGAAAAAATCAGCTCTCTATGCTTGGAGCTGCCACTGAACATGTGGGTGCCAGACTAGAGGCTTGCAGGGCTCACCACCTGTCTCAACACTCTGGAGTACACCCTGCACCACAGGGACATGGACCCCTGCTGCTCACCAGAGGGCAGGGTGGCCACCTGTGTCTGATATATTTTGCTGATTCAAATTTACTGATTATTCACTGTTGGTTGGTTTTGCATTCTCCACAAATATCTCTCTATATGCATATATTGTTTAATAAATTCTTGTCTCTTTAAAAGCCCCTGGTCTTGCATTGTATAAAAATTGAGGTGCAAACGAGGACAGCTTAACTGCTTTATGGCAGTTCAAGTAAACAGGGAAATAGAGTGCTGTGTTTCAGTCAAATGCCACTAGATGGCAAGTTTGGATAGAAATCAGCTAACGTTTTTATGCATGGCATGTTTGAAAACTGCAGAATGAAAGAAACATTAAAAAAACCCCAAACAACCCAAAAAGCAAAGAGAAGAGTTCAATAAACTACAAGCCTTCTGTATTGAGCACGTTGTGTTAATCAAAAAAGCTAAATGGTAGTCTTGTTTCCATAACTGCCACACAAAAAGGGAATAAATTCTTATTAATTTACTGCTCATAGACAGCAGCACTGCCTGTAGCAACCATGAGAATCCAAGATGTGGAGGAAGTCTGAGAAGGAAAAAACTATGCTCAGAACTAGTATTTTGGATTCCTTGGAAAGCAAAGACAAAGGATTAGGGGTACACAACATCTATAAGGAGAGGATAAGGAATCTGGGGTTGTTCAATTTGGCAGAGTGGGCTAAGGAATCATTTAATAGCAGCCTGTAACTATTTAAAAGATTTAAAAGAATGACCTAGTCAAATCTTTGTAGGACCAGACTACTACTGTAAAAGCATCAACTGCCATCAATTGGAGCTTGCATGGTTCAGGCTGGACAGCAGGGAGAAAATAAAACAGCAAAAACCAACCAAACAAATGTAGGAGAATGAGAGGCTGGAAGCAGCTTTAACCTCGATGAAAGGGAGCTGTCCTTGAAGGAAAAGGGTCAGAGAGACTAAGGAAGTGGTTAGGAAAATAAAGAAAAGCTTGTCCAGCTGGCACTAACCTATGGGAACAGGGAAGATGGTGTGTGAACAGCTAACACTAACCAATGGGGGGGGGGGGTGTTTTGATTATTTAGGCTATGTAAGAGGTGGAAGGAAATAAGTTGTTGATGCTACCACTGAAATGTCAGTTGTCAGTTCACTGTCAAACAAAAAAAGTCACTAGAATGGTTCAGCAGCACAGGAAGAGGTTGCACAGCCAGGGAGTGGCATGCAGCCTTTGGGGTTTTCAGGATTCAACCAGACAAAGTAAGCAGAAATGGACTGAAGTGTAAGCAGAAGCCTTACCTCATCAGGAGAGAGAAGGTTAATAGGTGTTAACTTGGGAATTACACTTAGTTCACAATGCAGGCCAAGTGAGACCAGGATCTCCTTGAGCACTTCGTATCTCCTGCTGTTGCTCATCTTCAGCAAATTAAAATCCTCTTCAGTTTGGACAGCCATAGAATTGATATCCAGTTCCAAGTGTGCCTACCAGGGTATGTGCAAAGAGAATTAAAAAAAACCCAATAAATAAAATGTTTAGTTGTTAGACAATTTAACATGGCAGAGAGGCAATAAGCACAACAGTTCCAAAAGCAGCTTTGACTGATTGTTGTTGAGCTATCCCATATTATCAGTGTCATTTAAAAGTTTCTCATGTCTTCACCATATCTACACAAGTAGGGTCTTATTATGCTAATAAATTAGGGAATAACTATATATTTATAGTTTCTGTTGCCAGTACACTACAATTTTATCTGAAACCTGCATAAAATATCCCTTCTTAATAACTGATCTTTCCTGTAGTTGTTCAAACTTCTATCTATTTACTTAAACTTCTGCTTTTCATGTCTGCAAGCAAGCTAGAACAACAATACTGGTCATATTCTGGCTTGTGCAAGAGCAGAATTACACTAAATTAAAACAGTTTTATCAGAGGTTGCACAACTCAGGCTGAGTGTCACATGAGTTAAGTTGCAATTAGTGCAAATAAAGAAATGCTTTGTCTGGAAGAGAGCCAAGAACCCCAGAACACACCTTGTAGAGAATCACTTCTCAGGGCTGAAGCAGATGCTTAAAAGAGAAATAAAATGCAAATGGGGTTGGGGGAAACAAAATGAGCTCAGAAAAAAAGGGAAACAAGTCTGTGACAGAATATTTAGTGGCTGATGTCACTGTCAGTCCCTGCAGAGAAAACAATAAGGCTTTTCAAATCCAGAATGGAAGTGATTTAAAGTGATAAAATGACACACTAATCCTTTTAATCTGATTTTTGAAGCTGTACTGTAAGGCCTTTTTTTCTGGGGAAATAGTATTAAGTTTTACTACAGCAGAAGGTTCAATTTAAATGGTAGAGCAAAGCAGGTCTCACCATGGAACTGCAGAAACAGCAGCTAGTGAATTTTCTAGTACAAGCATCTGTTCAACTTTTTGAGGGGTTGTGGGTTATGTTTGGTTGGGGTTTGTTGATTTTTTTTAACAGAGATCACAATACCTTAGTACTGGGAAGATACCTATTTGCTAGGATATTATTATTATTGAGTGGAATTAATAATATTTTGGCTCATTCTATACTCCCTCACTTCTATCCCCAGCTCAGCTCCCCTGAGCTATTTATTACATGCAGAATATTAAACAACTAAAAGTTGAAAGCTCAAAAGAAGACTCAGGAAACTAAAAAACATGTTTCCAGCAGACTGGATTTTCTCTGTACCCCCCCAGAAAAATAGATTAGGAGTATATATTGCTGACTAAAAACTGAAAAATGTCAAGGTTTAGAAAAAAAGACAAGTTTTAGAATTTTAATTTTCACAGTAAATGGGGAAAAAACTGTATTCCAAATGAATAAAGAGGTTTTTTAAATGACATAAAGTTAATTAATGCTTCTGTATACACAGTACCTGAGAAAGAATGGCTTCTCCTCCACTGTCCCCATAAGTCAGATGAACAATAACTGCATCTTTGTCAGCATTATTCAATTGACTCAATGTCTTTACTTTGCTGGTATCTTCCTTCATCACTTCCTCAAAAACACAGCCACTGAGCAAAAGATTTAACTTAATCTCAGTGCTGTCCATCCTAGAGACCACCAATTCACAAACAGTCTTCTTCAGTTTGTTTTTTCTCTTTATTTGTATGCCATCAAATGTAAAAGATGAAGAAAGCCCTAGGACCTTTCCACCTTTAGACAAAAACTTCATAAACTGCTTGTGGTTCCTCTCAGAAATAGGCTGCTCTGTGGCAATAACCAACAGCAGTGAATTATCAGTCCAGGGAGCTTTCAGAACTTGCTCCTCCTGCAGATGGTAGATGGTGTAGCTGTCTGTGTCAATGCATTCCTCCAGGATTGATTTGATCTGCTCAAATTCCACTTTTGTGGTTTCAGAGCCAAGATAAATCAATATATTAGGGGGCTTTCCAGCAAGGTTTACTTTCTTTATTCCTCTTGCTAGACAGTCATCATCATTCTTCTCTTCTACTTTGCTATCACAATCATAAGGAAGCTGTGGAATGTTTTCTGCAGAGGCAAACCTGACTGATTCCAGGGTTCTGTTCACAAGCTGCAGGCATTCAATCGTGCTGTTTTCAAGCTGCAGGCATTCATGACAGCTGAAACAATGCAAGTGATCATGTTCTTCAGCACCTCCCTCTTCCTCAGACAGACTGCTGGATTCATCTTGGTGTTCACTTTCTTTCTGGAGCTTGGAGTTCTCCTCTTCTTCACCTTGTCTTGCAGATTCAGCTGCTCCTAATCTTGATTTATCAGTAGTACTACTACTGAGAGCAGCATCAGGAGTCACTTCATCTGTTTGGGTGCTGCTTACATTTTGCTCTTTTCCAGCTGGTGCCACCTGTGCCAACTCCTTCAGAGTAGACTCCTGTAAATGCACAGCTGGAAGAATTCAAGAATAAGAAAAGGGGTTTAAAAGATGATATTAAAAGAGCCATGATGAATATCACTACCACTGTTGGATTCAGATTTAATTCCACTACAAATCATCTATAATAAGAATTTCACTTATTTGACAGGCCCAATCTTAACTGTGCTCCCAAGACCATAGGAAATCTGCACTAGTAACAAGTTGTTTACTCTAATGACTATTTCAGGAAAGTCTAGACTGAAAATACAAACCCCCATATTTACAGGGCACATTTAAACAAACTCACATGTATCATGAGTGTAAAAAGGTTTGCACAAACATAAAACACGACTGCTGCTGTAAACAATACTTACCAGAGGAGTAGCCTAAGGATGGGAAGGTGAGAAGTTCTCATAAATGCATCACCTTATCAGTTTATTTTGTCTCTCCCTGTGCCCCCAGCATAGACAAAACAGAGCAAGAAAAATATATTTGGAAAAATATTGGTGGGAATTTGCTTGCTGCCATTTCAAAATAAACTATTTTGAAATAAGCCAATAAAGTGATGATACTGGGTAAGACAGAGGCATTGAACTTGCATTGCTGAAGGCTGCAGATAAGAGTTTGGCACAAGTAAGAAGTGTATATAGGGATAAAGACAGTCTAAAATAACCATGAAATGGGTATGTTCTGTCATTAAAAACTACTTGTGAAGATACTTACAAACAATCTTGTGTGGCACCATTCCATTATCCATTTGAAGCCTGTCTTCCATGAATGCTATTCCAAGGTTACTGAAATTATCTACACTTGCTTCAGCAATTAACTTATAGGGCTCACCAGGTTTATAGGCCAATGGTGAACAGTAGTCTGACCACTTCACAATCTAGAATAAAGCATATACATGTGTTTCAGGTTGAAAAGATGAAAGAAAAAGATCAAATACTAACAGTATTATGAATCTGCAAAATGAACTTCACATAAAACCTGCTCTGCTTGCCTAAAGGATTCTGCTATGAGAAAGCAGAACAAGGGTAGGCAGAGCCAACAGAGGGGTAGTATTAAACCAAAAGAGCACAACTGGCAAACCCAAATCCTGGAGGTAATTTAAAATAAAATACTTGGGTGGGGGAGAATAAAATAAATTGTAGCTACTAGGATGATAGGATACTAAATGAGCAGAATCACTTTTAAGACTTGTTTCTGTGAAGCCTGATGGGTTTAAAACATTTACCACATTTAATAGTACCATGCAACACATCTGGACTAGGGAAGGCTTTCAGATGAGAGTTCCTTTCACACAAAAGTGCACCCTTCCTGACTACAAAGGTCCATGCACAAGACAGCACAACCAAAGGAACACACTAAGGACATAATGGGTAGCAAGATTCAGTCTAAGTATTGAAAGCAAGTTCAATTACATAAGTCACAGGTGGAGGAAAAGTGAAAAGTTTTGTTTTCCTTATGAAAAGCAACAGGTCAATAAAGATACAAACCTGCCTGCTGACTCATAACTGAAAATGATCAGAATAGTCATTTACCTAACAGAGAGTAACTAATCCAGCCAACTGACACAGGGATTTTTCAATCAATTTTGAAAGCAAAAATCTAATAAGGCATCCAATTTCAGTAAAAATTGTTTGAATGATCACATAGCTTTTATCCTTTATAGGATACATAAACCAGGGGGGAAAAAAAAGATATCTCCCTTAGTCTTTTTCCCCAAATGTGAGCAGCACTCCCCAGGTGCACTCTGAGCCAACACAGACAACAGCAGCTATTCCATCTAGTTTATCTCCTAGAAAGAGTGCTCACCTGGATGGATTTCACAGTCTCACATCAAAGGCAATAAAAGCATTTACAAACCAGCTAATGTAGCTACTTTCTGTGTGATCCAGGGAAACACAAGGCCAGTGGAAGGAGGGTCAGAAGACTTCAGCAGAAAAAGGTCTGAGTTCTCCCCAAGTTTTCAGTATCTCCAGTCCTCACACTCTGAGCTTCATAGAGATGATTCTGCCTGATGCAGCACTTCACCTGAATATCACTCCTCTAGAGGGCAAAGACCCAAAAGCATGCTCTGCTCTAGGACTGACAGGCCTCCATGGAGGGCAAAGGGACTAAAAATCTGATTGCAAGAACAAATCTGGAATTGTGCCCATTCCAAAACTGTCCTTCTGCACCTGGCTGTGTAACAGGCTTCCTTTAACTCCAAAAAGGAGCTATGTTTGCCTGCCATAAGGATTTCAGTACCACTTTCACTTATATCTTTGCATGCTTCAATAACATTTTGCAAGTACTATGCATTAAAAGGCAAACATAATTTATAAAATGCCAGCCCACTAGCATTGTCATTCCCCTGCTGCATTTTATAGCAAATAAAGATTAAAAGCTTTGGTCTTACTTCTCCAGACTGTCAGAATGACCCAAAAGTGTAATTCTTTAACTTGCACTTATAAATCACAGTGAAAGGAAGCTTCCAAGAGACACTTCTATTTCAATTACAACTTTTCACAACCACTTGGTTGGAGGCTTGAAGACCTTTCCAGATATATGCTTGCTCTCTAGATTCTTACCAAGACATTTGTTTCAAATTCTACCAGAAGCAGGATGCTGAGCTAAATGGACTTCTGATCTGTCTTACTAGAACAGCTGTCAAGTATTTTTTTCCTGCTCAGCCATATTTTTTCCATTCACAACCAAAGAAGTGTGCTATTAGAAAAAAAAAATCAATGAAGTGTCTATGGGTCTGTTTGAAGCATAAAACAGAACTAGAGCATTAACAGTGATTCATTTTAATGAAGGTATTACCCTTCATTCAAAACAGCACTGTAAACACAGAAAAATCTATGTCATTGATTTCTTTTTCCTTCAAGTGTTTTTTAGGTTTATGCCAAATGACCCATTTATACTACTTTTTACACAAGAAACAAAGAGAACTACTTACCTCTTTTGCAGAGCCATTTGCTTTCTGCAAATTCTCTGTCTGAGCTGAAATGCTTTCTGTCACAAAAGCTATATGTTCTGCTTTAAGTAGCTTATCAGGATAAATGAAAGGAGAAATGAGCAGCAGACTCCACCTGTTCAAGTCTTCAAGGAGCTGAAAGAGACAGAGAAGAAAACTAAGTCTGATTTTAAAAGCATCTGATTTAAAATCTCATTTTTAAATTATGCCCAGCCTACATTCACATCTAACTTTTCAGCCTGACATGAAAGGTCTATAGCATTTCCCACTCCTCAGGAGGAAAGAAATGAGTAAAGGTCTGAGCCTTTAAGCAGGAACACATCAAAAGTGAAACTAAAAGCCACAACCAAGCTTTTAAGCCAATTCAGACTTCAGATTCTGTGGGGAGAGACTGCCAACCCAACCAGCAAGAGTGAACACTGAAAAGTGAACTCAGCCCACCCATCTGCCTGTTATCTTCACCATCCCATTTGATTAAAGATCAAACAAAAAACTTTACAGGCTACCATTTATGGCCTGCTGTATCTTATCTCGAGGAAGCTACTGATTACAGCCCTGAGGCAGTGGTACCTACTCAGAAAGCAAAGTGGCTTCCTAGAAGCTGAAAAGGCATGCTGGTTCATCTTTGTCTTTTCAGTGTTGCTAGATGATGCAGAGAGCTCCCCAGCCATTCGAATGCAGCCAGGGCAGAGGCTTTACGTGCTAGGCACTGTGAGGTGCAGCACTGCAGGCATCGTCCACACACAGTCTCAGAGACAAACATTTTGCATAACAGTAACGAGCTCATGCCAAACTTCCAGCCAAACTACAGCTCCCCAGAGGGCTTCACAACTCCCAATAAACAGAAACTGACAAGCTCACAAAGTCAGTCTGCACGACTAACATCGCAGACAGAAAAAATATGCTTACTGTGCAAGGACCGAGGAGAAGCTGTTTCAGAAAGGAGCAGAAGTGGAGCAAAGAACAGCATAAATTAGTTGAAATATGATTTACAAAACTATAACCCAGGCCAACTGAGACAGAATGCCTCTAAACACATGCTTAATTATTTCCTTTTGGTTTTAAGAGCTTTATCAAACTAGGAATTTTTAACTTTCCTGCGAGAGATTTTGAGATTGTCACATACTTTCAAGTATGGAAAATGTGCTCAGTAGATGGTAAAATGATTTTTTTTTAAATAAAACTCCATTAGCATCTGTGATTTTATTTTCATAGAGCTGAAAACACCCTCTTTACCCACTGAATTAATGAAAAGTTTCTCAGACTGTGGAAGAGTAGTACGTGGCCAATGACATGTTTTAAAAACACAGTAACATCCACTGAAGTAAAGTAACAACTGCACTAATTTGAAATTGAGAGATCGTGAAGATTCTTACCCACAGAAACACTAGTATTTAGTGTCAGCTCTAGACAAATCCAACATTCACTTCAGCCATTCAGACTGAGGCAGGTGCCAAAGGAGTTCCCCTGCTAAACCTGCAAGCTTAGTTTCAGTTTTATTTCAGGAGATGGCAGGGGAAACATGCTCAAGCACAGTGTTTTTCCTCTGCCATGGGCTCCCACAGCCTCACCCCACCCTCCTCTCCCACTGCCCATTAGCAAAAAAAAAAAAGCCATTTGTGCAGATCCTGTTTTTCATGTCTTCATTCTCCTCGCTTGAAACGTTTTGTGTGGGGAGAAGTATGCAGTCCTCTGTCATCAAAAGCTAATTAAACTCTGGCACCCAATCCCACTACATTTCATATCCCTGACTCAAATCCTGACTGTAGAAACACAGTCTGTATTTTTAGACTAAAGCATTATATGACTTAGAATCCTGTTACTGACACGAAAACACTAACAAAATGTCCTAGCAAAGTGCTAGCACCAGGTATGACAAGCTGCATTTTATTAACAACACGCCTCAGCCCACTCCCCAAGCCAACCACAGGGAGGTAACAACTGCACTAAAACTTTCTATCTGGGTCTCATCCAAGACAAGGAGGGTTATGATAAGCCCGGGACCCTCCCCGAGTTATTTTTCCCCTCCCAAGCCACAGCCCAGCCCTGACAAGCTCGCTATCACCCGCCGAAGGAGCCCCCCCAGCAGCCCCGAGCACCGCCCGCCTTCCCCCCTGCCCCGGCCGCCTCAGTCCCGCCCCACACCCCGCTCCCGCCCATGCCCCCCGGGGCTGAGGGGAGGGGAGGGCAGGGGAGGTGCGGGGGAGATGCGGGAGGAGAAGGGGAGGAGAAAGGGGCAGCGGGCGGCTGGGGAAGCCGCTCTCCGTTGCCGCGGTAACACGAAAGGGCCGTTCCCGCCACACCCGCCCCGGGGCTCAGCCCCCCGCTCCTCAGGGGGCGGTTACCTGCGTCTCGTCCGTGAAAAAGACTTTGTTCCCTATCCTGAGGCAGACCCGCTCTTCGGGCGGCACCTGCCTGAGCGGCTGCAGAGGCGAGGGCGCCGGGGGAGCGGCGGAGCAGCGGCAGAAGGTGAAGGAGAAGCGGGAGCGGTGAAGGCGACGAACCGTCCGGCGGATGAGCGCGGCCGAGCAAGGCCCCCAGCGCGCCCATAGGTAGAGGTAGCAGAGCGTGATCAGCATGGCGCGGCCTCCACGCCCCCGACACGCCTCCCAAAGCCCGGGGACGCTCGGCAGGGGGGCAGGGGAAGGAGGAGGGAATAGAGTGGGCTGGGCCGCGCCGCTGCCCCGCACTCCGCCCCGGCTGCGCCACAGAGAAGTGCCCAGGCGCTGGGGCCAGTGCCTTTGATTGGCCGGCGGCCCCTGGTGCTCGGCGAACCCCCCTCCGCGCCCTTTAACCGCCGGCGGGGTTGAGGCGCCGCAAGCCCCGCTCGTCACTAGCGGGGGGTTCGCGCCGCGAAAGAGCGGCGGAAAATACCCAGCTGTGCTCTGAAACAACGCGCAAAGACCAACGAAACGAAACGAAAGCCCACGGTAATGATTTCCACAAGCGCCAGCGTGCAGTTACCTCTCTGCGGCGTGAGTCGGCCCCAGGCTCTGCCGTGAGGGGCGCTGAGGGAGAGCGGCCCTAAGTCCTCCCGCCACAGGCGCCACCAGCCGGCTCCGCAGAGAACCCTCCGCAGAGAATCCCCCTCAGCGAACCCACCTCAGCGAATCCTGCAGTTTCTGCTCTCCAAAGCCGACGTGGTCCTCGCGGGCAGAGGTTTTGGATGAACGCACCAGATGGGTGTCGTGGTTTGGGGAGCCTGTGCTTTGTCACTCATGGTGTCATCCACGGCTTGGATGCGATGCAGGGAAATGAACTCGCATTTCCATCAAACAGACCAGTTTGCTAGATGCTGTCAGTGGCATTTGAGCTCGTTCCCATGGGTCACACAATCGCAGAGTGTCAGGGGCTGGAAGGGAGCTAGAAGATCATCCAGTCCAACCCCCCTGCCACAGCAGGGGCACCTAGACCAAGTCACCCAGGAACA